>JANJGN010004118.1:0-36553 GCA_026770705.1 Isurus oxyrinchus
CTGTTTGCCACTGTTTCACTCTGTTTGCCTCTGTTTAACTCTGTCTGCCTCTGTTTAAGTCTGTTTGCCTCTGTTTAAGTCTGTTTTCCTCTGTTTAAGTCTGTTTGCCTCTGTTTAAGTCTGTCTGCAGCTGTTTAAGTCTGTTTGCATCTGTTTAAGTCTGTTTGCCTCTGTTTAACTCTGTTTGTCTCTTTTTAAGTCTGTTTGCCTCTTTTTAAGTCTGTTTGCCTCTGTTTCACTCTGTTTCCCTCTGTTTCACTCTTTTTGCCTCTGTTTCACTCTGTTTGTCTCTGTTTCACTCTGTCCGCCTCTGTTTCACTCTGTTTGGCTCTGTTTCACTCTGTTTGCATCTGTTTCACTCTGTTTGCCTCTGTTTCACTCTGTTTGCCTCTTGTTCACCTGTTTGCCTCTGTTTCACTCTGTTTCACTCTGTTTGCCTCTGTTTAAGTCTTTTTGCCTCTGTTTGCCTCTGTTTCACTCTGTTTGCCTCTGTTTCACTCTGTTTGCCTCTGTTTCACTCTGTTTGCCTCTGATTGCCTCTGTTCAAGTCTGTTTGCCTCTGTTTCACTCTGTCTGCCTCTGTTTCACTCTGTCTGCCTCTGTTTCAATCTGTTTGGCTCTGTTTCACGCTGTTTGCATCTGTTTCACTCTGTTTGCCTCTGTTTCACTCTGTTTGCCTCTGTTTAAGTCTGTTTGCCTCTGTTTGCATCTGTTTCACTCTGTTTGCCTCTGTTTCACTCTGTTTGCCTCTGTTTCACTCTGTTTGCCTCTGTTTAAGTCTGTTTGCCTCTGTTTCACTCTGTTTGCCTCTGTTTAACTCTGTCTGCCTCTGTTTAATTCTGTTTGCCTCTTTTTAAGTCTGTTTTCCTCTGTTTAATCTGTTTGCCTCTGTTTAAGTCTGTTTGCATCTGTTTGAGTCTGTTTGCATCTGTTTAAGTCTGTTTGCCTCTGTTTAAGTCTTTTTGTCTCTTTTTAAGTCTGTTTGCCTCTGTTTAAGTCTGTTTGCCTCTGTTTCACTCTGTTTGCCTCTGTTTCACACTTTTTGCCTCTGTTTCACTCTGTTTGTCTCTGTTTCCCTCTGTCTGCCTCTGTTTCTCTCTGTTTGGCTCTGTTTCACTCTGTTTGCATCTGTTTCACTCTGTTTGCCTCTGTTTCACTCTGTTTGCCTCTGTTTCACTCTGTTTGCCTCTGTTTCACTCTGTTTAATTCTTCTTGCCTCTGTTTCACTCTGTTAGCCTCTGTTTAAGTCTGTTTGCCTCTGTTTAAGTCTGTTTGCCTCTGTTTCACTCTGTTTGCCTCTGTTTAACTCTGTCTGCCTCTGTTTAAGTCTGTTTGCCTCTGTTTAAGTCTGTTTTCCTCTGTTTAAGTCTGTTTGCCTCTGTTTAAGTCTGTCTGCAGCTGTTTAAGTCTGTTTGCATCTGTTTAAGTCTGTTTGCCTCTGTTTAACTCTGTTTGTCTCTTTTTAAGTCTGTTTGCCTCTTTTTAAGTCTGTTTGCCTCTGTTTCACTCTGTTTCCCTCTGTTTCACTCTTTTTGCCTCTGTTTCACTCTGTTTGTCTCTGTTTCACTCTGTCCGCCTACGTTTCACTCTGTTTGGCTCTGTTTCACTCTGTTTGCATCTGTTTCACTCTGTTTGCCTCTGTTTCACTCTGTTTGCCTCTGTTTAAGTCTGTTTGCCTCTGTTTGCCTCTGTTTCATTCTGTTTGCCTCTGTTTCACTCTGTTTGCCTCTGATTGCCTCTGTTCAAGTCTGTTTGCCTCTGTTTCATTCTGTCTGCCTCTGTTTCACTCTGTCTGCCTCTGTTTCAATCTGTTTGGCTCTGTTTCACGCTGTTTGCATCTGTTTCATTCTGTCTGCCTCTGTTTCACTCTGTCTGCCTCTGTTTCAATCTGTTTGGCTCTGTTTCACGCTGTTTGCATCTGTTTCACTCTGTTTGCCTCTGTTTCACTCTGTTTGCCTCTGTTTAAGTCTGTTTGCCTCTGTTTGCCTCTGTTTCACTCTGTTTGCCTCTGTTTCACTCTGTTTGCCTCTGTTTCACTCTGTTTGCCTCTGTTTAAGTCTTCTTGCCTCTGTTTCACTCTGTTTGCCTCTGTTTAACTCTGTTTGCCCCTGTTTCACTTTGTTTGCCTCTGTTTCACTCTGTTTGCCTCTGTTTCACTCTGTTTGCCTCTGTTTCACCAGTTTGCCTCTGTTCTACTCTGTCTGCCTCTGTTTCACTCTATTTGCATCTGTTTCACTCTGCTTGTCTCTGTTTCACTCTGTTTGCCTCTGTTTCACCAGTTTGCCACTGTTTTACTCTGTCTGCCTCTGTTTCACTCTGTTTGCCTCTGATTCACTCTGGTTGCCTCTGATTGCCTCTGTTTAAGTCTGTTTGCCTCTGTTTGCCTCTGTTTCACTCTGTTTGCCTCTGTTTAAGTCCGTTTGCATCTGTGTAAGTCTGTTTGCCTCTGTTTAAGTCTGTTTGCCTCTTTTAAAGTCTGCTTGCCTCAGTTTCAGTCTATTTGCCTCTGTTTCTCTCTGTTTGCCACTGTTTCACTCTGTTTGCCTCTGTTTCACTCTGTTTGCCTCTGTTTCACTCTGTCAGCCTCTGTTTCACTCGGTTTGCCTCTGTCTCACTCTGTTTGGCTCTGTTTCAATCTGTTTGCATCTGTTTCACTCTGTGTGCCTCTGTTTTACTCTGTTTGCATCTGTTTCACTCTGTGTGCCTCTGTTTCACTCTGTGTGCCTCTGTTTCACTCTGTTTCACTCTTTTTGCCTCTGTTTCACTCTTTTTGCCTCTGTTTAACTCTGTTTAACTCTGTTTAAGTCATTTTGCCTCTGTTTAAGTCTGTTTGCCTCTGTTTAACTCTGTTTGCCCCTGTTTCACTTTGTTTGCCTCTGTTTCACTCTGTTTGCCTCTGTTTCACTCTGTTTGCCTCTGTTTCACCAGTTTGCCTCTGTTTTACTCTGTTTCACTCTTTTTGCCTCTGTTTCACTCTTTTTGCCTCTGTTTAACTCTGTTTAACTCTGTTTAACTCTGTTTAAGTCATTTTGCCTCTGTTGGCCTCTGTTTGACTCTGTCTGCCTCTGTTTAAGTCTGTTTGCCTCTGTTTAAGTATGTTTATCTCTGCTTAATTGTGTTTGCATCTCTTTAAGTCTGTTTGCCTCTGTTTCACTCTGTTTGCCTCTGTTTCACTCTGTTAGCCTCTGTTGCACTCTGTTTGCCTCTGTTTAAGTCTGTTTGCCTCTGTTTGACTCTCTTTGCCTCTGTTTCAATCTGTTTGGCTCTGTTTCACGCTGTTTGCATCTGTTTCACTCTGTGTGCCTCTGTTTCACTTGTTTGCCTCTTGTTACACCTGTTTGCCTCTTTTTCACTCTGTTTGCCTCTGTTTCACTCTGTTTGCCTCTGTTTCACTCTGTTTGCCTCTGTTTAAGTCTCTTTGCCTCTGTTTGCCTCTGTTTCACTCTGCTGCCTCTGTTTCACTCTGTTTGCCTCTGTTTCACTCTGTTTGCCTCTGTTTAAGTCTTCTTGCCTCTGTTTCACTCTGTTAGCCTCTGTTTAAGTCTGTTTGCCTCTGTTTAAGTCTGTTTGCCTCTGTTTCACTCTGTTTGCCTCTGTTTAACTCTGTCTGCCTCTGTTTAAGTCTGTTTGCCTCTGTTTAAGTCTGTTTTCCTCTGTTTAAGTCTGTTTCCCTCTGTTTAAGTCTGTTTGCATCTGTTTCAGTCTGTTTGCATCTGTTTAAGTCTGTTTGCCTCTGTTTAAGTCTGTTTGTCTCTTTTGAAGTCTGTTTGCCTCTGTTTAAGTCTGTTTGCATCTGTTTCACTCTGTTTGCCTCTGTTTCACTCTGTTTGCCTCTGTTTCACTATGTCTGCCTCTGTTTCACTCTGTTTGCCTCTGTTTAAGCCTGTTTGCATCTGTTTAAGTCTGTTTGCCTCTGTTTAAGTCTGTTTGCCTCTTTTTAGTCTGCCTGCCTCAGTTTAAGTCTATTTGCCTCTGTTTCACTCTGTTTGCCACTGTTTCACTCTGTTTGCCTCTGTTTCACTCTGTTTGCCTCTGTTTCACTCTCTCTGCCTCTGTTTCACTCGGTTTGCCTCTGTCTCACTCTGTTTGGCTCTGTTTCACTCTGTTTGCCTCTGTGTCACTGTGTGTGCCTCTGTTTCACTCTGTTTCACTCTTTTTGCCTCTGTTTCACTCTTTTTGCCTCTGTTTAACTCTGTTTAAGTCTGTTTAAGTCATTTTGCCTCTGTTTAAGTCTGTGTGCCTCTGTTTAAGTCTGTTTGCCTCTGTTTAATTCTGTTTGCATCTCTTTAATTCTGCTTGCCTCTGTTTCACTCTGTTTGCCTCTGTTTCACTCTGTTAGCCTCTGTTTCACTCTGTTTGCCTCTGTTTCACTCTGTTTGCCTCTGTTTCACTCTGTCTGCCTCTGTTTCAATCGGTTTGCCTCTGTCTCACTCTGTTTGGCTCTGTTTCACTCTGTTTGCATCTGTTTCACTCTGTGTGCCTTTGTTTCACTCTGTTTCACTCTTTTTGCCTCTGTTTCACTCTTTTTGCCTCTGTTTAACTCTGTTTAAGTCTGTTTAAGTCATTTTGCCTCTGTTTAATTCTGTTTGCATCTCTTTAATTCTGTTTGCCTCTGTTTCACTCTGTTTGCCTCTGTTTCACTCTGTTAGCCTCTGTTTCACTCTGTTTGCCTCTGTTTAAGTCTGTTTGCCTCTGTTTGACTCTCTTTGCCTCTGTTTCAATCTGTTTCGCTCTGTTTCACGCTGTTTGCATCTGTTTCACTCTGTGTGCCTCTGTTTCACTTGTTTGCCTCTTGTTACACCTGTTTGCCTCTTTTTCACTCTGTTTGCCTCTGTTTCATTTGTTTGCCTCTGTTTCACTCTGTTTGCCTCTGTTTAAGTCTCGTTGCCTCTGTTTGCCTCTGTTTCACTCTGTTTGCCTCTGTTTCACTCTGTTTGCCTCGGTTCCACTCTGTTTGCCTCTGTTTAAGTCTTCTTGCCTCTGTTTCACTCTGTTAACCTCTGTTTAAGTCTGTTTGCTTCTGTTTAAGTCTGTTTGCATCTGTTTAAGTCTGTTTGCCTCTGTTTAAGTCTGTTTGTCTCTTTTTAAGTCTGTTTGCCTCTGTTTAAGTCTGTTTGCCTCTGTTTCACTCTGCCTCTGTTTCACTCTTTTTTGCCTCTGTTTCACTCTGTTTGTCTCTGTTTCACTCTGGCTGCCTCTGTTTCACTCTGTTTGGCTCTGTTTCACTCTGTTTGCATCTGTTTCACTCTGTTTGCCTCTGTTTCACTCTGTTTGACTCTTGATCACCTGTTTGCCTCTGTTTCTCTCTGTTTGCCTCTGTTTCACTCTGTTTGCCTCTGTTTCAATCTGTTTGCCTCTGATTGCCTCTGTTCAAGTCTGTTTGCCTCTGTTTCACTCTGTTTCACTCTGTCTGCCTCTGTTTCACTCTGTCTGCCTCTGTTTCACTCTGTTTGGCTCTGTTTCGCACTGTTTGCATCTGTTTCACTCTGTCTGCCTCTGTTTCACTCTCTTTGGCTCTGTTTCACACTGTTTGCATTTGTTTCACTTTGATTGCCTCTGTTTCACTCTGTTTGCCTCTGTTTAAGTCTGTTTGCCTCTGTTTGCCTCTGTTTCACTCTGTTTGCCCTCTGTTTCACTCTGTTTGCCTCTGTTTCACTCTGTTGGCCTCTGTTTCACTCTGTTTGCCTCTGTCTCAGTCTGTTTACCTCTGTTTAAGTCTGTGTGCCTCTGTTTCACTCTGTCTGCCTCTGTTTCACTCTGTTTGCCTCTGTTTCACTCTGTTTGGCTCTGTTTGCCTCTGTTTGTATCTGTTTCACTCTGTTTGCCTCTGTTTCACTCTTTTTGCCTCTGTTTCACTCTGTTTGTCTCTGTTTCACTCTGTCTGCCTCTGTTTCACTCTGTTTGCCTCTGTTTAAGTCTGTTTGCCCTTGTTTGCCTCTGTTTCACTCTGTTTGCCTCTGTTTCACTCTGTTTGCCTCTGTTTTCACTCTGTTTGCCTCTGTTTCACTCTGTTTGCTTCTGATTGCCTCTGTTCAAGTCTGTTTGCCTCTGTTTCACTCTGTTTCACTCTGTCTGCCTCTGTTTCACTATGTCTGCCTCTGTTTCACTCTGGTTGGCTCTGTTTCACACTGTTTGCATCTGTTTCAGTCTGTCTGCCTCTGTTTCACTCTGTTTGGCTCTGTTTAAGTCTGTTTGCCTCTGTTTGCCTCTGTTTCACTCTGTTTGCCTCTGTTTCACTCTGTTTGCCTCTGTTTCACTCTGTTTGCCTCGGTTTAAGTCTTCTTGCCTCTGTTTCACTCTGTTAGCCTCTGTTTAAGTCTGTTTACCTCTGTTTAAGTCTGTTTGCCTCTGTTTCACTCTGTTTGCCTCTGTGTTTCTCTGTTTGGCTCTGTTTCACGCTGTTTGCATCTGTTTCACTCTGTGTGCCTCTGTTTCACTTGTTTGCCTCTTGTTTCACCTGTTTGCCTCTTTTTCACTCTGTTTGCCTCTGTTTGCCTCTGTTTCACTCTGTTTGCCTCTGTTTCACTCTGTTTGCCTCTGTTTGCCTCTGTTTCACTCTGTTTGCCTCTGTTTCACTCTGTTTGCCTCTGTTTCACTCTGTTTGCCTCTGTTTAAGTCTTCTTGCCTCTGTTTCACTCTGTTAGCATCTGTTTCAATCCGTTTGCCTCTGTTTAAGTCTGTTTGCCTCTGTTTCACTCATTTTGCCTCTGTTTAACTCTGTCTGCCTTTGTTTAAGTCTATTTGCCTCTGTTAAGTCTGTTTTCCTCTGTTTAAGTCTGTTTGCCTCTGTTTAAGTCTGTTTGCATCTGTTTAAGTCTGTTTGCATCTGTTTAAGTCTGTTTGCCTCTGTTTCACTCTGTTTGTCTCTTTTTAAGTCTGTTTGCCTCTGTTTAAGTCTGTTTGCCTCTGTTTCACTCTGTTTGCCTCTGTTTCACTCTTTTTGCCTCTGTTTCACTCTGTTTGTCTCTGTTTCACTCTGTCTGCCTCTGTTTCACTCTGTTTGGCTCTGTTTCACTCTGTTTGCATCTGTTTCACTCTGTTTGCCTCTGTTTCACTCTGTTTGCCTCTTGTTCACCTGTTTGCCTCTGTTTCACTCTGTTTGCCTCTGTTTCACTCTGTTTGCCTCTGATTGCCTCTGTTCAAGTCTGTTTGCCTCTGTTTCATTCTGTTTCACTCTGTCTGCCTCTGTTTCACTCTGTCTGCCTCTGTTTCACTCTGTTTGGCTCTGTTTCACACTGTTTGCATCTGTTTCACTCTGTTTGCCTCTGTTTCACTCTGTTTGCCTCTGTTTAAGTCTGTTTGCCTCTGTTTGCCTCTGTTTCACTCTGTTTGCCTCTGTTTCAATCTATTTGACTCTGTTTCACTCTGTTTGCCTCTGTTTCACTCTGTTAGCCTCTGTTTCACTCGGTTTGCCTCTGTTTCACTCTGTTTGCCTCTGTTTCACTCTGTCTGCCTCTGTTTCAATCGGTTTGCCTCTGTCTCACTCTGTTTGGCTCTGTTTCACTCTGTTTGCATCTGTTTCACTCTGTGTGCCTTTGTTTCACTCTGTTTCACTCTTTTTGCCTCTGTTTCACTCTTTTTGCCTCTGTTTAACTCTGTTTAAGTCTGTTTAAGTCATTTTGCCTCTGTTTAATTCTGTTTGCATCTCTTTAATTCTGTTTGCCTCTGTTTCACTCTGTTTGCCTCTGTTTCACTCTGTTAGCCTCTGTTTCACTCTGTTTGCCTCTGTTTAAGTCTGTTTGCCTCTGTTTGACTCTCTTTGCCTCTGTTTCAATCTGTTTCGCTCTGTTTCACGCTGTTTGCATCTGTTTCACTCTGTGTGCCTCTGTTTCACTTGTTTGCCTCTTGTTACACCTGTTTGCCTCTTTTTCACTCTGTTTGCCTCTGTTTCATTTGTTTGCCTCTGTTTCACTCTGTTTGCCTCTGTTTAAGTCTCGTTGCCTCTGTTTGCCTCTGTTTCACTCTGTTTGCCTCTGTTTCACTCTGTTTGCCTCGGTTCCACTCTGTTTGCCTCTGTTTAAGTCTTCTTGCCTCTGTTTCACTCTGTTAACCTCTGTTTAAGTCTGTTTGCTTCTGTTTAAGTCTGTTTGCATCTGTTTAAGTCTGTTTGCCTCTGTTTAAGTCTGTTTGTCTCTTTTTAAGTCTGTTTGCCTCTGTTTAAGTCTGTTTGCCTCTGTTTCACTCTGCCTCTGTTTCACTCTTTTTGCCTCTGTTTCACTCTGTTTGTCTCTGTTTCACTCTGGCTGCCTCTGTTTCACTCTGTTTGGCTCTGTTTCACTCTGTTTGCATCTGTTTCACTCTGTTTGCCTCTGTTTCACTCTGTTTGACTCTTGATCACCTGTTTGCCTCTGTTTCTCTCTGTTTGCCTCTGTTTCACTCTGTTTGCCTCTGTTTCAATCTGTTTGCCTCTGATTGCCTCTGTTCAAGTCTGTTTGCCTCTGTTTCACTCTGTTTCACTCTGTCTGCCTCTGTTTCACTCTGTCTGCCTCTGTTTCACTCTGTTTGGCTCTGTTTCGCACTGTTTGCATCTGTTTCACTCTGTCTGCCTCTGTTTCACTCTCTTTGGCTCTGTTTCACACTGTTTGCATTTGTTTCACTTTGATTGCCTCTGTTTCACTCTGTTTGCCTCTGTTTAAGTCTGTTTGCCTCTGTTTGCCTCTGTTTCACTCTGTTTGCCTCTGTTTCACTCTGTTTGCCTCTGTTTCACTCTGTTGGCCTCTGTTTTCACTCTGTTTGCCTCTGTCTCAGTCTGTTTACCTCTGTTTAAGTCTGTGTGCCTCTGTTTCACTCTGTCTGCCTCTGTTTCACTCTGTTTGCCTCTGTTTCACTCTGTTTGGCTCTGTTTGCCTCTGTTTGTATCTGTTTCACTCTGTTTGCCTCTGTTTCACTCTTTTTGCCTCTGTTTCACTCTGTTTGTCTCTGTTTCACTCTGTCTGCCTCTGTTTCACTCTGTTTGCCTCTGTTTAAGTCTGTTTGGCCTTGTTTGCCTCTGTTTCACTCTGTTTGCCTCTGTTTCACTCTGTTTGCCTCTGTTTCACTCTGTTTGCCTCTGTTTCACTCTGTTTGCTTCTGATTGCCTCTGTTCAAGTCTGTTTGCCTCTGTTTCACTCTGTTTCACTCTGTCTGCCCTCTGTTTCACTATGTCTGCCTCTGTTTCACTCTGGTTGGCTCTGTTTCACACTGTTTGCATCTGTTTCACTCTGTCTGCCTCTGTTTCACTCTGTTTGGCTCTGTTTAAGTCTGTTTGCCTCTGTTTGCCTCTGTTTCACTCTGTTTGCCTCTGTTTCACTCTGTTTGCCTCTGTTTCACTCTGTTTGCCTCGGTTTAAGTCTTCTTGCCTCTGTTTCACTCTGTTAGCCTCTGTTTAAGTCTGTTTACCTCTGTTTAAGTCTGTTTGCCTCTGTTTCACTCTGTTTGCCTCTGTTTTTCTCTGTTTGGCTCTGTTTCACGCTGTTTGCATCTGTTTCACTCTGTGTGCCTCTGTTTCACTTGTTTGCCTCTTGTTTCACCTGTTTGCCTCTTTTTCACTCTGTTTGCCTCTGTTTGCCTCTGTTTCACTCTGTTTGCCTCTGTTTCACTCTGTTTGCCTCTGTTTGCCTCTGTTTCACTCTGTTTGCCTCTGTTTCACTCTGTTTGCCTCTGTTTCACTCTGTTTGCCTCTGTTTAAGTCTTCTTGCCTCTGTTTCACTCTGTTAGCATCTGTTTCAATCCGTTTGCCTCTGTTTAAGTCTGTTTGCCTCTGTTTCACTCATTTTGCCTCTGTTTAACTCTGTCTGCCTTTGTTTAAGTCTATTTGCCTCTGTTAAGTCTGTTTTCCTCTGTTTAAGTCTGTTTGCCTCTGTTTAAGTCTGTTTGCATCTGTTTAAGTCTGTTTGCATCTGTTTAAGTCTGTTTGCCTCTGTTTCACCTCTGTTTGTCTCTTTTTAAGTCTGTTTGCCTCTGTTTAAGTCTGTTTGCCTCTGTTTTCACTCTGTTTGCCTCTGTTTCACTCTTTTTGCCTCTGTTTCACTCTGTTTGTCTCTGTTTCACTCTGTCTGCCTCTGTTTCACTCTGTTTGGCTCTGTTTCACTCTGTTTGCATCTGTTTCACTCTGTTTGCCTCTGTTTCACTCTGTTTGGCCTCTTGTTCACCTGTTTGCCTCTGTTTCACTCTGTTTGCCTCTGTTTCACTCTGTTTGCCTCTGATTGCCTCTGTTCAAGTCTGTTTGCCTCTGTTTCATTCTGTTTCACTCTGTCTGCCTCTGTTTCACTCTGTCTGCCTCTGTTTCACTCTGTTTGGCTCTGTTTCACACTGTTTGCATCTGTTTCACTCTGTTTGCCTCTGTTTCACTCTGTTTGCCTCTGTTTAAGTCTGTTTGCCTCTGTTTGCCTCTGTTTCACTCTGTTTGCCTCTGTTTCAATCTATTTGACTCTGTTTCACTCTGTTTGCCTCTGTTTCACTCTGTTAGCCTCTGTTTCACTCGGTTTGCCTCTGTTTCACTCTGTTTGCCTCTGTTTCACTCTGTCTGCCTCTGTTTCAATCGGTTTGCCTCTGTCTCACTCTGTTTGGCTCTGTTTCACTCTGTTTGCATCTGTTTCACTCTGTGTGCCTTTGTTTCACTCTGTTTCACTCTTTTTGCCTCTGTTTCACTCTTTTTGCCTCTGTTTAACTCTGTTTAAGTCTGTTTAAGTCATTTTGCCTCTGTTTAATTCTGTTTGCATCTCTTTAATTCTGTTTGCCTCTGTTTCACTCTGTTTGCCTCTGTTTCACTCTGTTAGCCTCTGTTTCACTCTGTTTGCCTCTGTTTAAGTCTGTTTGCCTCTGTTTGACTCTCTTTGCCTCTGTTTCAATCTGTTTCGCTCTGTTTCACGCTGTTTGCATCTGTTTCACTCTGTGTGCCTCTGTTTCACTTGTTTGCCTCTTGTTACACCTGTTTGCCTCTTTTTCACTCTGTTTGCCTCTGTTTCATTTGTTTGCCTCTGTTTCACTCTGTTTGCCTCTGTTTAAGTCTCGTTGCCTCTGTTTGCCTCTGTTTCACTCTGTTTGCCTCTGTTTCACTCTGTTTGCCTCGGTTCCACTCTGTTTGCCTCTGTTTAAGTCTTCTTGCCTCTGTTTCACTCTGTTAACCTCTGTTTAAGTCTGTTTGCTTCTGTTTAAGTCTGTTTGCATCTGTTTAAGTCTGTTTGCCTCTGTTTAAGTCTGTTTGTCTCTTTTTAAGTCTGTTTGCCTCTGTTTAAGTCTGTTTGCCTCTGTTTCACTCTGCCTCTGTTTCACTCTTTTTGCCTCTGTTTCACTCTGTTTGTCTCTGTTTCACTCTGGCTGCCTCTGTTTCACTCTGTTTGGCTCTGTTTCACTCTGTTTGCATCTGTTTCACTCTGTTTGCCTCTGTTTCACTCTGTTTGACTCTTGATCACCTGTTTGCCTCTGTTTCTCTCTGTTTGCCTCTGTTTCACTCTGTTTGCCTCTGTTTCAATCTGTTTGCCTCTGATTGCCTCTGTTCAAGTCTGTTTGCCTCTGTTTCACTCTGTTTCACTCTGTCTGCCTCTGTTTCACTCTGTCTGCCTCTGTTTCACTCTGTTTGGCTCTGTTTCGCACTGTTTGCATCTGTTTCACTCTGTCTGCCTCTGTTTCACTCTCTTTGGCTCTGTTTCACACTGTTTGCATTTGTTTCACTTTGATTGCCTCTGTTTCACTCTGTTTGCCTCTGTTTAAGTCTGTTTGCCTCTGTTTGCCTCTGTTTCACTCTGTTTGCCTCTGTTTCACTCTGTTTGCCTCTGTTTCACTCTGTTGGCCTCTGTTTCACTCTGTTTGCCTCTGTCTCAGTCTGTTTACCTCTGTTTAAGTCTGTGTGCCTCTGTTTCACTCTGTCTGCCTCTGTTTCACTCTGTTTTGCCTCTGTTTCACTCTGTTTGGCTCTGTTTGCCTCTGTTTGTATCTGTTTCACTCTGTTTGCCTCTGTTTCACTCTTTTTGCCTCTGTTTCACTCTGTTTGTCTCTGTTTCACTCTGTCTGCCTCTGTTTCACTCTGTTTGCCTCTGTTTAAGTCTGTTTGCCCTTGTTTGCCTCTGTTTCACTCTGTTTGCCTCTGTTTCACTCTGTTTGCCTCTGTTTCACTCTGTTTGCCTCTGTTTCACTCTGTTTGCTTCTGATTGCCTCTGTTCAAGTCTGTTTGCCTCTGTTTCACTCTGTTTCACTCTGTCTGCCTCTGTTTCACTATGTCTGCCTCTGTTTCACTCTGGTTGGCTCTGTTTCACACTGTTTGCATCTGTTTCACTCTGTCTGCCTCTGTTTCACTCTGTTTGGCTCTGTTTAAGTCTGTTTGCCTCTGTTTGCCTCTGTTTCACTCTGTTTGCCTCTGTTTCACTCTGTTTGCCTCTGTTTCACTCTGTTTGCCTCGGTTTAAGTCTTCTTGCCTCTGTTTCACTCTGTTAGCCTCTGTTTAAGTCTGTTTACCTCTGTTTAAGTCTGTTTGCCTCTGTTTCACTCTGTTTGCCTCTGTTTTTCTCTGTTTGGCTCTGTTTCACGCTGTTTGCATCTGTTTCACTCTGTGTGCCTCTGTTTCACTTGTTTGCCTCTTGTTTCACCTGTTTGCCTCTTTTTCACTCTGTTTGCCTCTGTTTGCCTCTGTTTCACTCTGTTTGCCTCTGTTTCACTCTGTTTGCCTCTGTTTGCCTCTGTTTCACTCTGTTTGCCTCTGTTTCACTCTGTTTGCCCTCTGTTTCACTCTGTTTGCCTCTGTTTAAGTCTTCTTGCCTCTGTTTCACTCTGTTAGCATCTGTTTCAATCCGTTTGCCTCTGTTTAAGTCTGTTTGCCTCTGTTTCACTCATTTTGCCTCTGTTTAACTCTGTCTGCCTTTGTTTAAGTCTATTTGCCTCTGTTAAGTCTGTTTTCCTCTGTTTAAGTCTGTTTGCCTCTGTTTAAGTCTGTTTGCATCTGTTTAAGTCTGTTTGCATCTGTTTAAGTCTGTTTGCCTCTGTTTCACTCTGTTTGTCTCTTTTTAAGTCTGTTTGCCTCTGTTTAAGTCTGTTTGCCTCTGTTTCACTCTGTTTGCCTCTGTTTCACTCTTTTTGCCTCTGTTTCACTCTGTTTGTCTCTGTTTCACTCTGTCTGCCTCTGTTTCACTCTGTTTGGCTCTGTTTCACTCTGTTTGCATCTGTTTCACTCTGTTTGCCTCTGTTTCACTCTGTTTGCCTCTTGTTCACCTGTTTGCCTCTGTTTCACTCTGTTTGCCTCTGTTTCACTCTGTTTGCCTCTGATTGCCTCTGTTCAAGTCTGTTTGCCTCTGTTTCATTCTGTTTCACTCTGTCTGCCTCTGTTTCACTCTGTCTGCCTCTGTTTCACTCTGTTTGGCTCTGTTTCACACTGTTTGCATCTGTTTCACTCTGTTTGCCTCTGTTTCACTCTGTTTGCCTCTGTTTAAGTCTGTTTGCCTCTGTTTGCCTCTGTTTCACTCTGTTTGCCTCTGTTTCAATCTATTTGACTCTGTTTCACTCTGTTTGCCTCTGTTTAGGTCTTCTTGCCTCTTTTTCACTCTGTCTGCCTCTGTTTAAGTCTGTTTACCTCTGTTTAAGTCTGTTTGCATCTGTTTCACTCTGTCTGCCTCTGTTTGCCTCTGTTTGCGTCTGTTTCACTCTGTGTGCCTCTGTTTCACTCTGTTTGCCTCTGTTTCACTCTGTCTGCCTCTGTTTCACTCTGTTTGGCTCTGTTTCACTCTGTTTGCATCTGTTTCACTCTGTTTGCCTCTGTTTCACTCTGTTTGCCTCTGTTTCACTCTGTTTGGCTCTTGTTTCACTCTGTTTGCGTCTGTTTCACTCTGTTTGCCTCTGTTTCACTCTGTTTGCCTCTTGTTCACCTGTTGCCTCTGTTTCACTCTGTATGCTCTGTTTCACTCTGTTTGCCTCTGTTTAAGTCTGTTTGCCTCTGTTTGCCTCTGTTTCACTCTGTCTGCCTCTGTTTCACTCGGTTTGGCCTCTGTTTCACTCTGTTTGGCTCTGTTTCACTCTGTTTGCATGTGTTTCACTCTGTGTGCCTCTGTTTTACTCTGTTTGCATCTGTTTCACTATGTGTGCCTCTGTTTCACTCTGTTTCACTCTTTTTGCCTCTGTTTCACTCTTTTTTGCCTCTGTTTAACTCTGTTTGGACTCTGTTAAACTCTGTTTAAGTCGTTTTGCCTCTGTTGGCGTCTGTTTGACTCTGTCTGCTCTGTTTAAGTCTGTTTGCCTCTGTTTAAGTCTGTTAGCCTCTGTGTAATTCGGTTTGCATCTCTTTAAGTCTGTTTGCCTCTGTTTCACTTGTTTGCCTCAGTTTCACTCTGTTAGCCTCTGTTTCACTCTGTTTGCCTCTGTTTAAGTCTGTTTGCCTCTGTTTGACTCTGTTTGCCTCTGTTTCACACTGTTTGGCTCTGTTTCACCCTGTTTGCATCTGTTTCACTCTGTGTGCCTCTGTTTCACTTGTTTGCCTCTTGTTTCACCTGTTTGGCTCTTTTTCACTCTGTTTGCCTCTGTTTCACTCTGTTTGCCTCTGTTTCACTCTGTTTGCCTCTGTTTAAGTCTGTTTGCCTCTGTTTGCCGCTGTTTCTCTCTGTTTGCCTCTGTTTCACTCTGTTTGCCTCTGTTTCACTCTGTTTGCCTCTGTTTAAGTCTTCTTGCCTCTGTTTCACTCTGTTAGCCTCTGTTTAAGTCTGTTTGACTCTGTTTAAGTCTGTTTGCCTCTGTTTGACTCTCTTTGCCTCTGTTTCAATCTGTTTGGCTCTGTTTCACGCTGTTTGCATCTGTTTCACTCTGTGTGCCTCTGTTTCACTTGTTTGCCTCTTGTTACACCTGTTTGCCTCTTTTTCACTCTGTTTGCCTCTGTTTCACTCTGTTTGCCTCTGTTTAAGTCTGTTTGCCTCTGTTTGCCTCTGTTTCACTCTGTTTGCCTCTGTTTCAATCTATTTGACTCTGTTTCACTCTGTTTGCCTCTGTTTAGGTCTTCTTGCCTCTTTTTCACTCTGTCTGCCTCTGTTTAAGTCTGTTTACCTCTGTTTAAGTCTGTTTGCATCTGTTTCACTCTGTCTGCCTCTGTTTGCCTCTGTTTGCATCTGTTTCACTCTGTGTGCCTCTGTTTCACTCTGTTTGCCTCTGTTTCACTCTGTCTGCCTCTGTTTCACTCTGTTTGGCTCTGTTTCACTCTGTTTGCATCTGTTTCACTCTGTTTGCCTCTGTTTCACTCTGTTTGCCTCTGTTTCACTCTGTTTGGCTCTGTTTCACTCTGTTTGCGTCTGTTTCACTCTGTTTGCCTCTGTTTCACTCTGTTTGCCTCTTGTTCACCTGTTTGCCTCTGTTTCACTCTGTATGCCTCTGTTTCACTCTGTTTGCCTCTGTTAAGTCTGTTTGCCTCTGTTTGCCTCTGTTTCACTCTGTCTGCCTCTGTTTCACTCGGTTTGCCTCTGTTTCACTCTGTTTGGCTCTGTTTCACTCTGTTTGCATGTGTTTCACTCTGTGTGCCTCTGTTTTACTCTGTTTGCATCTGTTTCACTATGTGTGCCTCTGTTTCACTCTGTTTCACTCTTTTTGCCTCTGTTTCACTCTTTTTGCCTCTGTTTAACTCTGTTTGACTCTGTTTAACTCTGTTTAAGTCATTTTGCCTCTGTTGGCGTCTGTTTGACTCTGTCTGCCTCTGTTTAAGTCTGTTTGCCTCTGTTTAAGTCTGTTAGCCTCTGTGTAATTCGGTTTGCATCTCTTTAAGTCTGTTTGCCTCTGTTTCACTCTGTTTGCCTCAGTTTCACTCTGTTAGCCTCTGTTTCACTCTGTTTGCCTCTGTTTAAGTCTGTTTGCCTCTGTTTGACTCTGTTTGCCTCTGTTTCACACTGTTTGGCTCTGTTTCACCCTGTTTGCTTCTGTTTCACTCTGTGTGCCTCTGTTTCACTTGTTTGCCTCTTGTTTCACCTGTTTGCCTCTTTTTCACTCTGTTTGCCTCTGTTTCACTCTGTTTGCCTCTGTTTCACTCTGTTTGCCTCTGTTTAAGTCTGTTTGCCTCTGTTTGCCGCTGTTTCTCTCTGTTTGCCTCTGTTTCACTCTGTTTGCCTCTGTTTCACTCTGTTTGCCTCTGTTTAAGTCTTCTTGCCTCTGTTTCACTCTGTTAGCCTCTGTTTAAGTCTGTTTGACTCTGTTTAAGTCTGTTTGCCTCTGTTTGACTCTCTTTGCCTCTGTTTCAATCTGTTTGGCTCTGTTTCACGCTGTTTGCATCTGTTTCACTCTGTGTGCCTCTGTTTCACTTGTTTGCCTCTTGTTACACCTGTTTGCCTCTTTTTCACTCTGTTTGCCTCTGTTTCACTCTGTTTGCCTCTGTTTCACTCTGTTTGCCTCTGTTTAAGTCTCTTTGCCTCTGTTTGCCTCTGTTTCACTCTGCTGCCTCTGTTTCACTCTGTTTGCCTCTGTTTCACTCTGTTTGCCTCTGTTTAAGTCTTCTTGCCTCTGTTTCACTCTGTTAGCCTCTGTTTAAGTCTGTTTGCCTCTGTTTCACTCTGTTTGCCTCTGTTTAACTCTGTCTGCCTCTGTTTAAGTCTGTTTGCCTCTGTTTCACTCTGTTTGTCTCTGTTTCCCTCTGTTTAAGTCTGTTTGCCTCTGTTTAAGTCTTTTTGTCTCTTTTTAAGTCTGTTTGCCTCTGTTTAAGTCTGTTTGCCTCTGTTTCACTCTGTTTGCCTCTGTTTAACGCTTTTTGCCTCTGTTTCACTCTGTTTGGTCTCTGTTTCCCTCTGTCTGCCTCTGTTTCACTCTGTTTGGCTCTGTTTCACTCTGTTTGCATCTGTTTCACTCTGTTTGCCTCTGTTTCACTCTGTTTGCCTCTTGTTCACCTGTTTGCCTCTGTTTCTCTCTGTTTGCCTCTGTTTTACTCTGTTTGCCTCTGTTTAAGTCTGTTTGCCTCTGTTTGCCTCTGTTTCACTCTGTTTGCCTCTGTTTCACTCTGTTTGCCTCTGTTTCACTCTGTGTGCCTCTGTTTCACTCTGTTTCACTCTTTTGCCTCTGTTTCACTCTTTTTGCCTCTGTTTAACTCTGTTTAACTCTGTTTAACTCTGTTTAAGTCATTTTGCCTCTGTTGGCCTCTGTTTGACTCTGTCTGCCTCTGTTTAAGTCTGTTTGCCTCTGTTTAAGTATGTTTATCTCTGCTTAATTCTGTTTGCATCTCTTTAAGTCTGTTTGCCTCTGTTTCACTCTGTTTGCCTCTGTTTCACTCTGTTAGCCTCTGTTGCACTCTGTTTGCCTCTGTTTAAGTCTGTTTGCCTCTGTTTGACTCTCTTTGCCTCTGTTTCAATCTGTTTGGCTCTGTTTCACGCTGTTTGCATCTGTTTCACTCTGTGTGCCTCTGTTTCACTTGTTTGCCTCTTGTTACACCTGTTTGCCTCTTTTTCACTCTGTTTGCCTCTGTTTCACTCTGTTTGCCTCTGTTTCACTCTGTTTGCCTCTGTTTAAGTCTCTTTGCCTCTGTTTGCCTCTGTTTCACTCTGCTGCCTCTGTTTCACTCTGTTTGCCTCTGTTTCACTCTGTTTGCCTCTGTTTAAGTCTTCTTGCCTCTGTTTCACTCTGTTAGCCTCTGTTTAAGTCTGTTTGCCTCTGTTTAAGTCTGTTTGCCTCTGTTTCACTCTGTTTGCCTCTGTTTAACTCTGTCTGCCTCTGTTTAAGTCTGTTTGCCTCTGTTTAAGTCTGTTTTCCTCTGTTTAAGTCTGTTTCCCTCTGTTTAAGTCTGTTTGCATCTGTTTAAGTCTGTTTGCATCTGTTTAAGTCTGTTTGCCTCTGTTTAAGTCTGTTTGTCTCTTTTGAAGTCTGTTTGCCTCTGTTTAAGTCTGTTTGCATCTGTTTCACTCTGTGTGCCTCTGTTTCACTCTGTTTCACTCTTTTTGCCTCTGTTTCACTCTTTTTGCCTCTGTTTAACTCTGTTTAACTCAGTTTAACTCTGTTTAAGTCATTTTGCCTCTGTTGGCCTCTGTTTGACTCTGTCTGCCTCTGTTTAAGTCTGTTTGCCTCTGTTTAAGTCTGTTTGCCTCTGTTTAATTCTGTTTGCATCTCTTTAAGTCTGTTTGCCTCTGTTTCACTCTGTTTGCCTCTGTTTCACTCTGTTAGCCTCTGTTTCACTCTGTTTGCCTCTGTTTAAGTCTGTTTGCCTCTGTTTGACTCTCTTTGCCTCTGTTTCAATCTATTTGGCTCTGTTCCACGCTGTTTGCATCTGTTTCACTCTGTGTGCCTCTGTTTCACTTGTTTGCCTCTTGTTACACCTGTTTGCCTCTTTTTCACTCTGTTTGCCTCTGTTTCACTCTGTTTGCCTCTGTTTCACTCTGTTTGCCTCTGTTTAAGTCTCTTTGCCTCTGTTTGCCTCTGTTTCACTCTGTTTGCCTCTGTTTCTCTCTGTTTGCCTCTGTTTCACTCTGTTTGCCTCTGTTTAAGTCTTCTTGCCTCTGTTTCACTCTGTTAGCCTCTGTTTAAGTTTGTTTGCCTCTGTTTAAGTCTGTTTGCCTCTGTTTCACTCTGTTTGCCTCTGTTTAACTCTGTCTGCCTCTGTTTAAGTCTGTTTGCCTCTGTTTAAGTCTGTTTTCCTCTGTTTAAGTCTGTTTGCCTCTGTTTAAGTCTGTTTGCATCTGTTTAAGTCTGTTTGCGTCTGTTTAAGTCTGTTTGCCTCTGTTTAAGTCTGTTTGTCTCTTTTTAAGTCTGTTTGCCTCTGTTTAAGTCTGTTTGCCTCTGTTTCACTCTGCCTGCCTCTGTTTCACTCTGTTTGGCTCTGTTTCACTCTGTTTGCATCTGTTTCACTCTGTGTGCCTCTGTTTCACTTGTTTGCCTCTTGTTACACCTGTTTGCCTCTTTTTCACTCTGTTTGCCTCTGTTTCACTCTGTTGGCCTCTGTTTCACTCTGTTTGCCTCTGTTTAAGTCTCTTTGCCTCTGTTTGCCTCTGTTTCACTCTGTTTGCCTCTGTTTCACTCTGTTTGCCTCTGTTTCACTCTGTTTGCCTCTGTTTAAGTCTGTTTGCCTCTGTTTGCCGCTGTTTCTCTCTGTTTGCCTCTGTTTCACTCTGTTTGCCTCTGTTTCACTCTGTTTGCCTCTGTTTAAGTCTTCTTGCCTCTGTTTCACTCTGTTAGCCTCTGTTTAAGTCTGTTTGACTCTGTTTAAGTCTGTTTGCCTCTGTTTGACTCTCTTTGCCTCTGTTTCAATCTGTTTGGCTCTGTTTCACGCTGTTTGCATCTGTTTCACTCTGTGTGCCTCTGTTTCACTTGTTTGCCTCTTGTTACACCTGTTTGCCTCTTTTTCACTCTGTTTGCCTCTGTTTCACTCTGTTTGCCTCTGTTTCACTCTGTTTGCCTCTGTTTAAGTCTCTTTGCCTCTGTTTGCCTCTGTTTCACTCTGCTGCCTCTGTTTCACTCTGTTTGCCTCTGTTTCACTCTGTTTGCCTCTGTTTAAGTCTTCTTGCCTCTGTTTCACTCTGTTAGCCTCTGTTTAAGTCTGTTTGCCTCTGTTTCACTCTGTTTGCCTCTGTTTAACTCTGTCTGCCTCTGTTTAAGTCTGTTTGCCTCTGTTTAAGTCTGTTTTCCTCTGTTTAAGTCTGTTTCCCTCTGTTTAAGTCTGTTTGCCTCTGTTTAAGTCTTTTTGTCTCTTTTTAAGTCTGTTTGCCTCTGTTTAAGTCTGTTTGCCTCTGTTTCACTCTGTTTGCCTCTGTTTAACGCTTTTTTGCCTCTGTTTCACTCTGTTTGTCTCTGTTTCCCTCTGTCTGCCTCTGTTTCACTCTGTTTGGCTCTGTTTCACTCTGTTTGCATCTGTTTCACTCTGTTTGCCTCTGTTTCACTCTGTGTGCCTCTTGTTCACCTGTTTGCCTCTGTTTCTCTCTGTTTGCCTCTGTTTTACTCTGTTTGCCTCTGTTTAAGTCTGTTTGCCTCTGTTTGCCTCTGTTTCACTCTGTTTGCCTCTGTTTCACTCTGTTTGCCTCTGTTTCACTCTGTGTGCCTCTGTTTCACTCTGTTTCACTCTTTTGCCTCTGTTTCACTCTTTTTGCCTCTGTTTAACTCTGTTTAACTCTGTTTAACTCTGTTTAAGTCATTTTGCCTCTGTTGGCCTCTGTTTGACTCTGTCTGCCTCTGTTTAAGTCTGTTTGCCTCTGTTTAAGTATGTTTATCTCTGCTTAATTCTGTTTGCATCTCTTTAAGTCTGTTTGCCTCTGTTTCACTCTGTTTGCCTCTGTTTCACTCTGTTAGCCTCTGTTGCACTCTGTTTGCCTCTGTTTAAGTCTGTTTGCCTCTGTTTGACTCTCTTTGCCTCTGTTTCAATCTGTTTGGCTCTGTTTCACGCTGTTTGCATCTGTTTCACTCTGTGTGCCTCTGTTTCACTTGTTTGCCTCTTGTTACACCTGTTTGCCTCTTTTTCACTCTGTTTGCCTCTGTTTCACTCTGTTTGCCTCTGTTTCACTCTGTTTGCCTCTGTTTAAGTCTCTTTGCCTCTGTTTGCCTCTGTTTCACTCTGCTGCCTCTGTTTCACTCTGTTTGCCTCTGTTTCACTCTGTTTGCCTCTGTTTAAGTCTTCTTGCCTCTGTTTCACTCTGTTAGCCTCTGTTTAAGTCTGTTTGCCTCTGTTTAAGTCTGTTTGCCTCTGTTTCACTCTGTTTGCCTCTGTTTAACTCTGTCTGACTCTGTTTAAGTCTGTTTGCCTCTGTTTAAGTCTGTTTTCCTCTGTTTAAGTCTGTTTCCCCTCTGTTTAAGTCTGTTTGCATCTGTTTAAGTCTGTTTGCATCTGTTTAAGTCTGTTTGCCTCTGTTTAAGTCTGTTTGTCTCTTTTGAAGTCTGTTTGCCTCTGTTTAAGTCTGTTTGCATCTGTTTCACTCTGTGTGCCTCTGTTTCACTCTGTTTCACTCTTTTTGCCTCTGTTTCACTCTTTTTGCCTCTGTTTAACTCTGTTTAACTCAGTTTAACTCTGTTTAAGTCATTTTGCCTCTGTTGGCCTCTGTTTGACTCTGTCTGCCTCTGTTTAAGTCTGTTTGCCTCTGTTTAAGTCTGTTTGCCTCTGTTTAATTCTGTTTGCATCTCTTTAAGTCTGTTTGCCTCTGTTTCACTCTGTTTGCCTCTGTTTCACTCTGTTAGCCTCTGTTTCACTCTGTTTGCCTCTGTTTAAGTCTGTTTGCCTCTGTTTGACTCTCTTTGCCTCTGTTTCAATCTATTTGGCTCTGTTCCACGCTGTTTGCATCTGTTTCACTCTGTGTGCCTCTGTTTCACTTGTTTGCCTCTTGTTACACCTGTTTGCCTCTTTTTCACTCTGTTTGCCTCTGTTTCACTCTGTTTGCCTCTGTTTCACTCTGTTTGCCTCTGTTTAAGTCTCTTTGCCTCTGTTTCACTCTGTTTGCCTCTGTTTCTCTCTGTTTGCCTCTGTTTCACTCTGTTTGCCTCTGTTTAAGTCTTCTTGCCTCTGTTTCACTCTGTTAGCCTCTGTTTAAGTTTGTTTGCCTCTGTTTAAGTCTGTTTGCCTCTGTTTCACTCTGTTTGCCTCTGTTTAACTCTGTCTGCCTCTGTTTAAGTCTGTTTGCCTCTGTTTAAGTCTGTTTTCCTCTGTTTAAGTCTGTTTGCCTCTGTTTAAGTCTGTTTGCATCTGTTTAAGTCTGTTTGCGTCTGTTTAAGTCTGTTTGCCTCTGTTTAAGTCTGTTTGTCTCTTTTTAAGTCTGTTTGCCTCTGTTTAAGTCTGTTTGCCTCTGTTTCACTCTGCCTGCCTCTGTTTCACTCTGTTTGGCTCTGTTTCACTCTGTTTGCATCTGTTTCACTCTGTGTGCCTCTGTTTCACTTGTTTGCCTCTTGTTACACCTGTTTGCCTCTTTTTCACTCTGCTTGCCTCTGTTTCACTCTGTTGGCCTCTGTTTCACTCTGTTTGCCTCTGTTTAAGTCTCTTTGCCTCTGTTTGCCTCTGTTTCACTCTGTTTGCCTCTGTTTCACTCTGTTTGCCTCTGTTTCACTCTGTTTGCCTCTGTTTAAGTCTTCTTGCCTCTGTTTCACTCTGTTAGCCTCTGTTTAAGTCTGTTTGCCTCTGTTTAAGTCTGTTTGCCTCTGTTTCACTCTGTTTGCCTCTGTTTCACACTGTTTGTCTCTGTTTCACTCTGCCTGCCTCTGTTTCACTCTGTTTGGCTCTGTTTCACTCTGTTTGCATCTGTTTCACTCTGTGTGCCTCTGTTTCACTTGTTTGCCTCTTGTTACACCTGTTTGCCTCTTTTTCACTCTGTTTGCCTCTGTTTCACTCTGTTGGCCTCTGTTTCACTCTGTTTGCCTCTGTTTAAGTCTCTTTGCCTCTGTTTGCCTCTGTTTCACTCTGTTTGCCTCTGTTTCACTCTGTTTGCCTCTGTTTCACTCTGTTTGCCTCTGTTTAAGTCTTCTTGCCTCTGTTTCACTCTGTTAGCCTATGTTTAAGTCTGTTTGCCTCTGTTTAAGTCTGTTTGCCTCTGTTTCACTCTGTTTGCCTCTGTTTAACTCTGTCTGCCTCTGTTTAAGTCTGTTTGCCTCTGTTTAAGTCTGTTTTCCTCTGTTTAAGTCTGTTTCCCTCTGTTTAAGTCTGTTTGCATCTGTTTAAGTCTGTTTACATCTGTTTAAGTCTGTTTGCCTCTGTTTAAGTCTGTTTGTCTCTTTTTAAGTCTGTTTGCCTCTGTTTAAGTCTGCTTGCATCTGTTTCACTCTGTGTGCCTCTGTTTCACTCTGTTTCACTCTTTTTGCCTCTGTTTCACTCTTTTTGCCTCTGTTTAACTCTGTTTAACTCAGTTTAAGTCTGTTTAAGTCATTTTGCCTCTGTTGGCCTCTGTTTGACTCTGTCTGCCTCTGTTTAAGTCTATTTGCCTCTGTTTAATTCTGTTTGCATCTCTTTAAGTCTGTTTGCCTCTGTTTCACTCTGTTGGCCTCTGTTTCACTCTGTTTGCCTCTGTTTCACTCTGTTTGCCTCTGTTTCAGTCTGTTTGCCTCTGTTTCACTCTTTTTGCCTCTGTTTCACTCTGTTTGTCTCTGTTTCACTCTGTCTGCCTCTGTTTCACTCTGTTTGGCTCTGTTTCACTCTGTTTGCATCTGTTTCACTCTGTTTGCCTCTGTTTCACTCTGTTTGCCTCTTGTTCACCTGTTTTCCTCTGTTTCACTCTGTTTGCCTCTGTTTCACTCTGTTTGCCTCTGTTTAAGTCTGTTTGCCTCTGTTTGCCTCTGTTTCACTCTGATTGCCTCTGTTTCACTCTATTTGCCTCTGTTTCACTCTGTTTGCCTCTGTTTAGGTCTTCTTGCCTCTTGTTCACTCTGTCTGCCTCTGTTTAAGTCTGTTTACCTCTGTTTAAGTCTGTTTGCCTCTGTTTCACTCTGTCTGCCTCTGTTTGCCTCTGTTTGCATCTGTTTCACTCTGTGTGCCTCTGTTTCACTCTGTTTGCCTCTGTTTCACTCTGTCTGCCTCTGTTTCACTCTGTTTGGCTCTGTTTCACTCTGTTTGCATCTGTTTCACTCTGTTTGCCTCTGTTTCACTCTGTTTGCCTCTGTTTCACTCTGTTTGGCTCTGTTTCACTCTGTTGCGTCTGTTTCACTCTGTTTGCCTCTGTTTCACTCTGTTTGCCTCTTGTTCACCTGTTTGCCTCTGTTTCAGTCTGTTTGCCTCTGTTTCACTCTGTTTAAGTCTGTTTGCCTCTGTTTGCCTCTGTTTCACTCTGTCTGCCTCTGTTTCACTCGGTTTGCCTCTGTTTCACTCTGTTTGGCTCTGTTTCACTCTGTTTTGCATGTGTTTCACTCTGTGTGCCTCTGGTTTACTCTGTTTGCATCGGTTTCACTCTGTGTGCCTCTGTTTCACCTCTGTTTCACCTCTTTTTGCCTCTGTTTCACTCTTTTTGCCTCTGTTTAACTCTGTTTGACTCTGTTTAACTCTGTTTAAGTCATTTTGCCTCTGTTGGCGTCTGTTTGACTCTGTCTGCCTCTGTTTAAGTCTGTTTGCCGCTGTTTAAGTCTGTTAGCCTCTGTTTAATTCGGTTTGCATCTCTTTAAGTCTGTTTGCCTCTGTTTCACTCTGTTTGGCCTCTGTTTCACTCTGTTAGCCTCTGTTTCACTCTGTTTGCCTCTGTTTAAGTCTGTTTGCCTCTGTTTGACTCTGTTTGCCTCTGTTTGGGCTCTGTTTCAACCCTGTTTGCATCTGTTTTCACTCTGTGTGCCTCTGTTTCACTCTGTTTGCCTCTGTTTCACTCTGTTTGCCTCTGTTTCACTCTGTTTGCCTCTGTTTAAGTCTGTTTGCCTCTGTTTGCCGCTGTTTCTCTCTGTTTGCCTCTGTTTCACTCTGTTTGCCTCTGTTTCACTCTGTTTGCCTCTGTTTAAGTCTTCTTGCCTCTGTTTCACTCTGTTAGCCTCTGTTTAAGTCTGCTTGCCTCTGTTTAAGTCTGTTTGCCTCTGTTTCACTCTGTTTGCCTCTGTTTAACTCTGTCTGCCTCTGTTTAATTCTGTTTGCCTCTTTTTAAGTCTGTTTTCCCTCTGTTTAAGTCTGTTTGCCTCTGTTTAGTCTGTTTGCATCTGTTTAAGTCTGTTTGCATCTGTTTAAGTCTGTTTGCCTCTGTTTATGTCTGTTTGTCTCTTTTTAAGTCTGTTTGCCTCTGTTTAAGTCTGTTTGCCTCTGTTTCACTCTGTTTGCCTCTGTTTCACTCTTTTTGCCTCTGTTTCACTCTGTTTGTCTCTGTTTCACTCTGTCTGCCTCTGTTTCACTCTGTTTGGCTCTGTTTCACTCTGTTTGCATCTGTTTCACTCTGTTTGCCTCTGTTTCACTCTGTTTGCCTCTGTTTCACTCTGTTTGCCTCTGTTTCACTCTGTTTGCCTCTGTTTCACTCTGTTTAAGTCTTCTTGCCTCTGTTTCACTCTGTTAGCCTCTGTTTAAGTCTGTTTGCCTCTGTTTAAGTCTGTTTGCCTCTGTTACACTCTGTTTGCCTCTGTTTAACTCTGTCTGCCTCTGTTTAAGTCTGTTTGCCTCTGTTTAAGTCTGTTTTCCTCTGTTTAAGTCTGTTTGCCTCTGTTTAAGTCTGTCTGCAGCTGTTTAAGTCTGTTTGCATCTGTTTCAGTCTGTTTGCCTCTGTTTAACTCTGTTTGTCTCTTTTTAAAGTCTGTTTGCCTCTTTTTAAGTCTGTTTGCCTCTGTTTCACTCTGTTTCCCTCTGTTTCACTCTTTTTGCCTCTGTTTCACTCTGTTTGTCTCTGTTTCACTCTGTCCGCCTCTGTTTCACTCTGTTTGGCTCTGTTTCACTCTGTTTGCATCTGTTTCACTCTGTTTGCCTCTGTTTCACTCTGTTTGCCTCTTGTTCACCTGTTTGCCTCTGTTTCACTCTGTTTCACTCTGTTTGCCTCTGTTTATGTCTGTTTGCATCTGTTTGCCTCTGTTTCACTCTGTTTGCCTCTGTTTCACCTCTGTGTGCCTCTGTTTCACTCTGTTTGACTCTGATTGCCTCTGTTCAAGTCTGTTTGCCTCTGTTTCACTCTGTCTGCCTCTGTTTCAACTCTGTTTGCCTCTGTTTCACTCTGTTTGCCTCTGTTTCACTCTGTTTGCCTCTGTTTAAGTCTTCTTGCCTCTGTTTCACTCTGTTTGCCTCTGTTTAACTCTGTTTAATTCTGTTTAACTCTGTTTAACTCTGTTTAAGTCTGTTTGCCTCTGTTTAAGTCTGTTTGCCTCTGTTTCACTCTGTTTGCCTCTGTTTAACTCTGTTTGCCCCCTGTTTCACTTTGTTTGCCTCTGTTTCACTCTGTTTGCCTCTGTTTCACTCTGTTTGCCTCTGTTTCACCAGTTTGCCTCTGTTTTACTCTGTCTGCCTCTGTTTCACTCTATTTGCATCTGTTTCACTCTGCTTGTCTCTGTTTCACTCTGTTTGCTTCTGTTTCACCAGTTTGCCACTGTTTTACTCTGTCTGCCTCTGTTTCACTCTGTTTGCCTCTGATTCACTCTGGTTGCCTCTGATTGCCTCTGTTTAAGTCTGTTTGCCTCTGTTTGCCTCTGTTTCACTCTGTTTGCCTCTGTTTAAGTCTGTTTGCATCTGTGTAAGTCTGTTTGCCTCTGTTTAAGTCTGTTTGCCTCTTTTTAAGTCTGCTTGCCTCAGTTTCAGTCTATTTGCCTCTGTTTCTCTCTGTTTGCCACTGTTTCACTCTGTTTGCCTCTGTTTCACTCTGTTTGCCTCTGTTTCACGCTGTCTGCCTCTGTTTCACTCGGTTTGCCTCTGTCTCACTCTGTTTGGCTCTGTTTCAATCTGTTTGCATCTGTTTCACTCTGTGTGCCTCTGTTTTACTCTGCTTGCATCTGTTTCACTCTGTGTGCCTCTGTTTCACTCTGTTTCAACTCTTTTTGCCTCTGTTTCACTCTTTTTGCCTCGGTTTAACTCTGTTTAACTCTGTTTAAGTCATTTTGCCTCTGTTTAAGTCTGTTTTGCCTCTGTTTAACTCTGTTTGCCCCTGTTTCACTTTGTTTGCCTCTGTTTCACTCTGTTTGCCTCTGTTTCACTCTGTTTGCCTCTGTTTCACCAGTTTGCCTCTGTTTTACTCTGTCTGCCTCTGTTTCACTCTATTTGCATCTGTTTCACTCTGCTTGCCTCTGTTTCTCTCTGTTTGCCTCTGTTTCACCAGTTTGCCTCTGTTTTACCTCTGTCTGCCTCTGTTTCACTCTGTTTGCCTCTGATTCACATCTGGTTGCCTCTGATTGCCTCTGTTTAAGTCTGTTTGCCTCTGTTTGCCTCTGTTTCACTCTGTTTGCCTCTGTTTAAGTCTGTTTGCATCTGTGTAAGTCTGTTTGCCTCTGTTTAAGTCTGTTTGCCTCTTTTTAAGTCTGCTTGCCTCAGTTTCAGTCTATTTGCCTCTGTTTCACTCTGTTTGCCACTGTTTCACTCTGTTTGCCTCTGTTTCACTCTGTTTGCCTCTGTTTCACTCTGTCTGCCTCTGTTTCACTCGGTTTGCCTCTGTCTCACTCTGTTTGGCTCTGTTTCAATCTGTTTGCATCTGTTCACTCTGTGTGCCTCTGTTTTACTCTGTTTGCATCTGTTTCACTCTGTGTGCCTCTGTTTCACTCTTTTTGCCTCTGTTTCACTCTTTTTGCCTCTGTTTAACTCTGTTTAACTCTGTTTAACTCTGTTTTAGTCATTTTGCCTCTGTTGGCCTCTGTTTGACTCTGTCTGCCTCTGTTTAAGTCTGTTTGCCTCTGTTTAAGTATGTTTATCTCTGCTTAATTCTGTTTGCATCTCTTTAAGTCTGTTTGCCTCTGTTTCACTCTGTTTGCCTCTGTTTCACTCTGTTAGCCTCTGTTGCACTCTGTTTGCCTCTGTTTAAGTCTGTTTGCCTCTGTTTGACTCTCTTTGCCTCTGTTTCAATCTGTTTGGCTCTGTTTTCACGCTGTTTGCATCTGTTTCACTCTGTGTGCCTCTGTTTCACTTGTTTGCCTCTTGTTACACCTGTTTGGCCCTCTTTTTCACTCTGTTTGCCTCTGTTTCACTCTGTTTGCCTCTGTTTCACTCTGTTTGCCTCTGTTTAAGTCTCTTTGCCTCTGTTTGCCTCTGTTTCACTCTGCTGCCTCTGTTTCACTCTGTTTGCCTCTGTTTCACTCTGTTTGCCTCTGTTTAAGTCTTCTTGTCTCTGTTTCACTCTATTAGCCTCTGTTTAAGTCTGTTTTGCCTCTGTTTAAGTCTGTTTGCCTCTGTTTCACTCTGTTTGCCTCTGTTTAACTCTGTCTGCCTCTGTTTAAGTCTGTTTGCCTCTGTTTAAGTCTGTTTTCCTCTGTTTAAGTCTGTTTCCCTCTGTTTAAGTCTGTTTGCATCTGTTTAAGTCTGTTTGCATCTGTTTAAGTCTGTTTGCCTCTGTTTAAGTCTGTTTGTCTCTTTTTAAGTCTGTTTGCCTCCTGTTTAAGTCTGTTTGCATCTGTTTCACTCTGTGTGCCTCTGTTTCACTCTGTTTCACTCTTTTTGCCTCTGTTTCACTCTTTTTGCCTCTGTTTAACTCTGTTTAACTCAGTTTAACTCTGTTTGAGTCATTTTGCCTCTGTTGGGCCTCTGTTTGACTCTGTCCTGCTCTGTTTAAGTCTGTTTGCCACTGTTTAAGTCCTGTTTGCCTCTGTTTAATCTGTTTGCATCTCTTTAAGTCTGTTTGCCTCTGTTTCACTCTGTTTGCCTCTGTTTCACTCTGTTTGCCTCTGTTTAAGTCTTCTTGCCTCTGTTTCACCTCTGTTTGCCTCTGTTTAACTCTGTTTAATTCTGTTAAACTCTGTTTAAACTCTGTTTAAGTCTGTTTGCCTCTGTTTAAGTCTGTTTGCCTCTGTTTCACTCTGTTTGCCTCTGTTTAACTCTGTTTGCCCCTGTTTCACTTTGTTTGCCTCTTGTTTCACTCTGTTTGCCTCTGTTTCACTCTGTTTGCCTCTGTTTCCACCAGTTTGCCTCTGTTTTACTCTGTCTGCCTCTGTTTCACTCTATTTGCATCTGTTTCACTCTGCTTGTCTCTGTTTCACTCTGTTTGCTTCTGTTTCACCAGTTTGCCACTGTTTTACTCTGTCTGCCTCTGTTTCACTCTGTTTGCCTCTGATTCACTCTGGTTGCCTCTGATTGCCTCTGTTTAAGTCTGTTTGCCTCTGTTTGCCTCTGTTTCACTCTGTTTGCCTCTGTTTAAGTCTGTTTGCATCTGTGTAAGTCTGTTTGCCTCTGTTTAAGTCTGTTTGCCTCTTTTTAAGTCTGCTTGCCTCAGTTTCAGTCTATTTGCCTCTGTTTCTCTCTGTTTGCCACTGTTTCACTCTGTTTGCCTCTGTTTCACTCTGTTTGCCTCTGTTTCACTCTGTCTGCCTCTGTTTCACTCGGTTTGCCTCTGTCTCACTCTGTTTGGCTCTGTTTCAATCTGTTTGCATCTGTTTCACTCTGTGTGCCTCTGTTTTACTCTCTGCTTGCATCTGTTTCACTCTGTGTGCCTCTGTTTCACTCTGTTTCACTCTTTTTGCCTCTGTTTCACTCTTTTTGCCTCGGTTTAACTCTGTTTAACTCTGTTTAAGTCATTTTGCCTCTGTTTAAGTCTGTTTGCCTCTGTTTAACTCTGTTTGCCCCTGTTTCACTTTGTTTGCCTCTGTTTCACTCTGTTTGCCTCTGTTTCACCTCTGTTTGCCTGTGTTTCACCAGTTTGCCTCTGTTTTACTCTGTCTGCCTCTGTTTCACTCTATTTGCATCTGTTTCACTCTGCTTGCCTCTGTTTCTCTCTGTTTTGCCTCTGTTTCACCAGTTTGCCTCTGTTTTACTCTGTCTGCCTCTGTTTCACTCTGTTTGCCTCTGATTCACTCTGGTTGCCTCTGATTGCCTCTAGTTTAAGTCTGTTTGCCTCTGTTTGGCCTCTGTTTCACTCTGTTTGCCTCTGTTTAAGTCTGTTTGCATCTGTGTAAGTCTGTTTGCCTCTGTTTAAGTCTGTTTGCCTCTTTTTAAGTCTGCTTGCCTCAGTTTCAGTCTATTTGCCTCTGTTTCACTCTGTTTGCCACTGTTTCACTCTGTTTGCCTCTGTTTCACTCTGTTTGCCTCTGTTTCACTCTGTCTGCCTCTGTTTCACTCGGTTTGCCTCTGTCTCACTCGTTTGGCTCTGTTTCAATCTGTTTGCATCTGTTTCACTCTGTGTGCCTCTGTTTTACTCTGTTTGCATCTGTTTCACTCTGTGTGGCCTCTGTTTCACTCTTTTGCCTCTGTTTCACTCTTTTTGCCTCTGTTTAACTCTGTTTAACTCTGTTTAACTCTGTTTTAGTCATTTTGCCTCTGTTGGCCTCTGTTTGACTCTGTCTGCCTCTGTTTAAGTCTGTTTGCCTCTGTTTAAGTATGTTTATCTCTGCTAATTCTGTTTGCATCTCTTTAAGTCTGTTTGCCTCTGTTTCACTCTGTTTGCCTCTGTTTCACTCTGTTAGCCTCTGTTGCACTCTGTTTGCCTCTGTTTAAGTCTGTTTGCCTCTGTTTGACTCTCTTTGCCTCTGTTTCAATCTGTTTGGCTCTGTTTCACGCTGTTTGCATCTGTTTCACTCTGTGTGCCTCTGTTTCACTTGTTTGCCTCTTGTTACACCTGTTTGCCTCTTTTTCACTCTGTTTGCCTCTGTTTCACTCTGTTGCCTCTGTTTCACTCTGTTTGCCTCTGTTTAAGTCTCTTTGCCTCTGTTTGCCTCTGTTTCACTCTGCTGCCTCTGTTTCCACTCTGTTTGCCTCTGTTTTCACTCTGTTTGCCTCTGTTTAAGTCTTCTTGTCTCTGTTTCACTCTATTAGCCTCTGTTTAAGTCTGTTTGCCTCTGTTTAAGTCTGTTTGCCTCTGTTTCACTCTGTTTGCCTCTGTTTAACTCTGTCTGCCTCTGTTTAAGTCTGTTTGCCTCTGTTTAAGTCTGTTTTCCTCTGTTTAAGTCTGTTTCCCTCTGTTTAAGTCTGTTTGCATCTGTTAATTCTGTTTGCATCTGTTTAAGTCTGTTTGCCTCTGTTTAAGTCTGTTTGTCTCTTTTTAAGTCTGTTTGCCTCTGTTTAAGTCTGTTTGCATCTGTTTCACTCTGTGTGCCTCTGTTTCACTCTGTTTCACTCTTTTTGCCTCTGTTTCACTCTTTTTGCCTCTGTTTAACTCTGTTTAACTCAGTTTAACTCTGTTTGAGTCATTTTGCCTCTGTTGCCTCTGTTTGACTCTGTCTGCCTCTGTTTAAGTCTGTTTGCCACTGTTTAAGTCTGTTTGACCTCTGTTTAATTCTTGGCATCTCTTAAGTCTGTTTGCTCTTTTCACTCTGTTCTTTCACTCTGTTTGCCTCTGTTTCCTTGTTACCTCTGTTTCATCTGTTTAAGTCTGTTTGCCTCTGTTTTGAATCTCTATTTGCCTCTGTTTCATTCTGTTTGGCTCTGTTCCACGCTGTTTGCATCTGTTTCACTCTGTGTGCCTCTGTTTCACTTGTTTGCCTCTTGTTACACCTGTTTGCCTCTTTTCACACTCTGTTTGCCTCTGTTTCACTCTGTTTGCCTCTGTTTCACTCTGTTGCCTCTGTTTAAGCCTCTTTGCCTCTGTTTGCCTCTGTTTCACTCTGTTTGCCTCTGTTTCTCTCTGTTTGCCTCTGTTTCACTCTGTTTGCCTCTGTTTAAGTCTTCTTGCCTCTTTTTCACTCTGTTAGCCTCTGTTTAAGTTTGTTTGCCTCTGTTTAAGTCTGTTTGCCTCTGTTTCACTCTGTTTGCCTCTGTTTAACTCTGTTTGTCTCTGTTTCACTCTGTTTGCCTCTGTTTCACTCTGTTTGCCTCTGTTTAAAGCCTCTTTGCCTCTGTTGCCTCTGTTTCACTCTGTTTGCCTCTGTTTCACTCTGTTTGCCTCTGTTTCACTCTGTTTGCCTCTGTTTAAGCCTCTTTGCCTCTGTTTGCCTCTGTTTCACTCTGTTTGGCCTCTGTTTCTCTCTGTTTGCCTCTGTTTCACTCTGTTTGCCTCTGTTTAAGTCTTCTTGCCTCTGTTTCACTCTGTTAGCCTCTGTTTAAGTTTGTTTGCCTCTGTTTAAGTCTGTTTGCCTCTGTTTAACTCTGTTTGCCCCTGTTTCACTTTGTTTGCCTCTGTTTCACTCTGTTTGCCTCTGTTTCACTCTGTTTGCCTCTGTTTCACCAGTTTGCCTCTGTTTTACTCTGTCTGCCTCTGTTTCACTCTATTTGCATCTGTTTCACTCTGCTTGCCTCTGTTTCTCTCTGTTTGCCTCTGTTTCACCAGTTGCCTCTGTTTTACTCTGTCTGCCTCTGTTTCACTCTGTTTGCCTCTGATTCACTCTGGTTGCCTCCGATTGCCTCTGTTTAAGTCTGTTTGCCTCTGTTTCACTCTGTTTGCCTCTGTTTAAGTCTGTTTGCATCTGTGTAAGTCTGTTTGCCTCTGTTTAAGTCTGTTTGCCTCTTTTTAAGTCTGCTTGCCTCAGTTTCAGTCTATTTGCCTCTGTTTCACTCTGTTTGCCACTGTTTCACTCTGTTTGCCTCTGTTTCACTCTGTTTGCCTCTGTTTCACTCTGTCTGCCTCTGTTTCATCGGTTTGCCTCTGTCTCACTCTGTTTGGCTCTGTTTCAATCTGTTTGCATCTGTTTCACTCTGTGTGCCTCTGGTTTTACTCTGTTTGCAACTGTTTCACTCTGTGTGCCTCTGTTTCACTCTGTTCACTCTTTTTGCCTCTGTTTCACTCTTTTTGCCTCGGTTTAACTCTGTTTAACTCTGTTTAAAGTCATTTTGGCCTCTGTTTAAGTCTGTTTGCCTCTGTTTAACTCTGTTTGCCCCTGTTTCACTTTGTTTGCCTCTGTTTCACTCTGTTTGCCTCTGTTTCACTCTGTTTGCCTCTGTTTCACTAGTTTGCCTCTGTTTTACTCTGTCTGCCTCTGTTTCACTCTATTTGCATCTGTTTCACTCTGCTTGCCTCTGTTTCTCTCTGTTTGCCTCTGTTTCACCAGTTTGCCTCTGTTTTACTCTGTCTGCCTCTGTTTCACTCTGTTTGCCTCTGATTCACTCTGGTTGCCTCTGATTGCCTCTGTTTAAGTCTGTTTGCCTCTGTTTGCCTCTGTTTCACTCTGTTGCCTCTGTTTAAGTCTGTTTGCATCTGTGTAAGTCTGTTTGCCTCTGTTTAAGTCTGTTTGCCTCTTTTTAAGTCTGCTTGCCTCAGTTTCAGTCTATTTGCCTCTGTTTCACTCTGTTTGCCACTGTTTCACTCTGTTTGCCTCTGTTTCACTCTGTTTGCCTCTGTTTCACTCTGTCTGCCTCTGTTTCACTCGGTTTGCCTCTGTCTCACTCTGTTTGGCTCTGTTTCAATCTGTTGCATCTGTTTCACTCTGTGTGCCTCTGTTTTACTCTGTTTGCATCTGTTTCACTCTGTGTGCCTCTGTTTCACTCTGTTTCACTCTTTTTGCCTCTGTTTCACTCTTTTTGCCTCTGGTTTAACTCTGTTTAACTCTGTTTAAGTCATTTTGCCTCTGTTTAAGTCTGTTTGCCTCTGTTTAACTCTGTTTGCCCCTGTTTCACTTTGTTTGCCTCTGTTTCACTCTGTTTGCCTCTGTTTCACTCTGTTTGCCTCTGTTTCACCAGTTTGCCTCTGTTTTACACTGTCTGCCTCTGTTTCACTCTATTTGCATCTGTTTCACTCTGCTTGCCTCTGTTTCTCTCTGTTTGCCTCTGTTTCACCAGTTTGCCTCTGTTTTACTCTGTCTGCCTCTGTTTCACCTCTGTTTGCCTCTGATTCACTCTGGTTGCCTCTGATTGCCTCTGTTTAAGTCTGTTTGCCTCTGTATGCCTCTGTTTCACTCTGTTTGCCTCTGTTTAAGTCTGTTTGCATCTGTGTAAGTCTGTTTGCCTCTGTTTAAGTCTGTTTGCCTCTTTTTAAGTCTGCTTGCCTCAGTTTCAGTCTATTTGCCTCTGTTTCACTCTGTTTGCCTCTGTTTCACTCTGTTTGCCTCTGTTTCACTCTGTCTGCCTCTGTTTCACTCGGTTTGCCTCTGTCTCACTCTGTTTGGCTCTGTTTCAATCTGTTTGCATCTGTTTCACTCTGTGTGCCTCTGTTTTACTCTGTTTGCATCTGTTTCACTCTGTGTGCCTCTGTTTCACTCTGTTTCACTCTTTTTGCCTCTGTTTCACTCTTTTTGCCTCTGTTTCACTCTTTTTGCCTCTGTTTAACTCTGTTTAACTCTGTTTAAGTCATTTTGCCTCTGTTTAAGTCTGTTTGCCTCTGTTTAACTCTGTTTGCCCCTGTTTCACTTGTTGCCTCTGTTTCACTCTGTTTGCCTCTGTTTCACTCTGTTTGCCTCTGTTTCTCTACCAGTTTGCCTCTGTTTTACACTGTCTGCCTCTGTTTCACTCTATTTGCATCTGTTTCACTCTGCTTGCCTCTCTTTCTCTCTGTTGCCTCTGTTTCACCAGTTTGCCTCTGTTTTACTCTGTCTGCCTCTGTTTCACTCTGTCCGCCTCTGTTTCACTCTGTTTGGCTCTGTTTCACTCTGTTTGCATCTGTTTCACTCTGTTTGCCTCTGTTTCACTCTGTTTGCCTCTTGTTCACCTGTTTGCCTCTGTTTGCCTCGTTTCACTCTGTTTGCCTCTGTTTTAAGTCTGTTTGCATCTGTGTAAGTCTGTTTGCCTCTGTTAAGTCTGTTTGCCTCTTTTTAAGTCTGCTTGCCTCAGTTTCAGTCTATTTGCCTCTGTTTCACTCTGTTTGCACTGTTTCACTCTGTTTGCCTCTGTTTCACTCTGTTTGCCTCTGTTTCACTCTGTCTGCCTCTGTTTCACTCGGTTTGCCTCTGTCTCACTCTGTTTGGCTCTGTTTCAATCTGTTTGCATCTGTTTCACTCTGTGTGCCTCTGTTTTACTCTGTTTGCATCTGTTTCACTCTGTGTGCCTCTGTTTCACTCTGTTTCACTCTTTTTTGCCTCTGTTTCACTCTTTTTGCCTCTCGTTTAACTCTGTTTAACTCTGTTTAAGTCATTTTGCCTCTGTTTAAGTCTGTTTGCCTCTGTTTAACTCTGTTTGCCCCTGTTTCACTTTGTTTGCCTCTGTTTCACTCTGTTTGCCTCTGTTTCACTCTGTTTGCCTCTGTTCACCAGTTTGCCTCTGTTTTACACTGTCTGCCTCTGTTTCACTCTATTTGCATCTGTTTCACTCTGCTTGCCTCTGTTTCTCTCTCGTTTGCCTCTGTTTCACCCAGTTTGCCTCTGTTTTACTCTGTCTGCCTCTGTTTCACTCTGTTTGCCTCTGATTCACTCTGGTTGCCTCTGATTGCCCTCTGTTTAAGTCTGTTTGCCTCTGTTTGCCTCTGTTTCACTCTGTTTGCCTCTGTTTAAGTCTGTTTGCATCTGTGTAAGTCCTGTTTGCCTCTGTTTAAGTCTGTTTGCCTCTTTTTAAGTCTGCTTGCCTCAGTTTCAGTCTATTTGCCTCTGTTTCACTCTGTTTGCCTCTGTTTCACTCTGTTTGCCTCTGTTTCACTCTGTCTGCCTCTGTTTCCACTCGGTTTGCCTCTGTCCTCACTCTGTTTGGCTCTGTTTCAATCTGTTTGCATCTGTTTCACTCTGTGTGCCCTCTGTTTTACTCTGTTTGCATCTGTTTCACTCTGTGTGCCTCTGTTTCACTCTGTTTCACTCTTTTTGCCTCTGTTTCACTCTTTTTGCCTCTGTTTAACTCTGTTTAACTCTGTTTAAGTCATTTTGCCTCTGTTTAAGTCTGTTTAGCCTCTGTTTAACTCTGTTTGCCCCTGTTTCACTTTGTTTGCCTCTGTTTCACTCTGTTTTGCCTCTGTTTCACCTCTGTTTGCCTCTGTTTCACCTGTTTGCCTCTGTTTTACACTGTCTGCCTCTGTTTCACTCTATTTGCATCTGTTTCACTCTGCTTGCCTCTGTTTCTCTCTGTTTGCCTCTGTTTCACCAGTTTGCCTCTGTTTTACTCTGTCTGCCTCTGTTTCACTCTGTTTGCCTCTGATTCACTCTGGTTGCCTCTGATTGCCTCTGTTTAAGTCTGTTTGCCTCTGTTTGCCTCTGTTTCACTCTGTCTGCCTCTGTTTCACTCGGTTGCCTCTGTCTCACTCTGTTTGGCTCTGTTTCAATCTGTTTGCATCTGTTTCACTCTGTGTGCCTCTGTTTTACTCTGCTTGCATCTGTTTCACTCTGTGTGCCTCTGTTTCACTCTTTTTGCCTCTGTTTCACTCTTTTTGCCTCGGTTTAACTCTGTTTAACTCTGTTTAAGTCATTTTTGCCTCTGTTTAAGTCTGTTTGCCTCTGTTTAACTCTGTTTGCCCCTGTTTCACTTTGTTTGCCTCTGTTCACTCTGTTTGCCTCTGTTTCACTCTGTTTGCCTCTGTTTCACCAGTTTGCCTCTGTTTTACTCTGTCTGCCTCTGTTTCACTCTATTTGCATTCTGTTTCACTCTGCTTGCCTCTGTTTCTCTCTGTTTGCCTCTGTTTCACCAGTTTGCCTCTGTTTTACTCTGTCTGCCTCTGTTTCACTCTGTTTGCCTCTGATTCACTCTGGTTGCCTCTGATTGCCTCTGTTTAAGTCTGTTTGCCTCTGTTTGCCTCTGTTTCACTCTGTTTGCCTCTGTTTAAGTCTGTTTGGCATCTGTGTAAGTCTGTTTGCCTCTGTTTAAGTCTGTTTGCCTCTTTTTAAGTCTGCTTGCCTCAGTTTCAGTCTATTTGCCTCTGTTTCACTCTGTTTGCCTCTGTTTCACTCTGTTTGCCTCTGTTTCACTCTGTCTGCCTCTGTTTCACTCGGTTTGCCTCTGTCTCACTCTGTTTGGCTCTGTTTCAATCTGTTTGCATCTGTTTCACTCTGTTGTGGCCTCTGTTTTAACTCTGTTTGCATCTGTTTCACTCTGTGTGCCTCTGTTTCACTCTGTTCACTCTTTTTGCCTCTGTTTCACTCTTTTTGCCTCTGTTTAACTCTGTTTAACTCTGTTTAAGTCATTTTGCCTCTGTTTAAGTCTGTTTGCCTCTGTTTAACTCTGTTTGCCCCTGTTTCACTTTGTTTGCCTCTGTTTCACTCTGTTTGCCTCTGTTTCACTCTGTTTGCCTCTGTTTCACCAGTTTGCCTCTGTTTTACACTGTCTGCCTCTGTTTCACTCTATTTGCATCTGTTTCACTCTGCTTGCCTCTGTTTCTCTCTGTTT
>JANJGN010004119.1:0-36536 GCA_026770705.1 Isurus oxyrinchus
CCTCTGTTTCACTCTGTTTGCCTCTGTTTCACTCTGATTGCCTCTGTTTCATTCTGTTTGCCTCTGTTTCACTCTGTTTGCCTCTGTTTCACTCTGTTTGCCTCTGTTTAACAGTGTTTGCCTCTGTTTAACACTGTTTGCCTCTGTTTAACACTGTTTGCCTCTGTTTAACGCTGTTTGCCTCTGTTTAACACTGTTTGCCTCTGTCTGTCCCTGTTTGCCTCTGTTTTAGTCTGTTTGCCTCTGTTTTAGTCTGTTTGCCTCTGTTTAAGTCTGTTTACCTCTGTCTAAGTCTGTTTGCCTCTGTTTAACTCTGTTTGCCTCTGTTTAAGTCTGTATGCCTCTGTTTCAGTCTGTCTGCCTCAGTTTCAGTCTGTTTGCCTCTGTTTCACTCTGTTTGCCTCTGTTTAACCCTGCTTGCCTCTGTTTAACACTGTTTGCCTCTGTTTAACCCTGTTTGCCTCTGTTTAATACTGTTTGCATCTGTTTAACACTGTTTGCCTCTGTTTAACACTGTTTGCCTCTGTTTGCCCCTGTTTGCCTCTGTTTCACTCTGTTTGCCTTTGTTTCACTCTGTTTGCCTCTGTTTCACTCTGTTTGCCTCTGTTTCACTCTGATTGCCTCTGTTTCATTCTGTTTGCCTCTGTTTCACTCTGTCTGCCTCTGTTTCACTCTGTTTGCCTCTGTTTAACCCTGCTTGCCTCTGTTTAACACTGTTTGTCTCTGTTTAACCCTGTTTGCCTCTGTTTAATACTGTTTGCATCTGTTTAACACTGTTTGCCTCTGTTTAACACTGTTTGCCTCTGTTTAAAATTGTTTGCCTCTGTTTGCCTCTGTTTGCCTCTGTTTCACTCTGTTTGCCTTTGGTTCACTCTGTTCGCCTCTGTTTCACTCTGGTTGCCTCTGTTTCACTTGATTGCGTCTGTTTCATTCTGTTTGCCTCTGTTTCACTCTGTTTGCCTCTGTTTCACTCTGATTGCCTCTGTTTCACTCTGTTTGCCTCTGTTTCACTCTGTTTGCCTCTGTTTAAACCTGTTTGCCTCTGTTTAACACTGTTTGCCTCTGTTTAATACTGTTTGCATCTGTTTAAAACTGTTTGCCTCTGTTTAACACTGTTTGCCTCTGTTTAACATTGTTTGCCTCTGTTTGCCTCTGTTTGCCTCTGTTTGCCTCTGTTTCACTCTGTTTGCCTTTGTTTCACTCTGTTTGCCTCTGTTTCACTCTGATTGCCTCTGTTTCACTCTGATTGCCTCTGTTTCATTCTGTTTGCCTCTGTTTCACTCTGTTTGCTTCTGTTTCACTCTGTTTGCCTCTGTTTAACAGTGTTTGCCTCTGTTTAACACTGTTTGCCTCTGTTTAACACTGTTTGCCTCTGTTTAACCCTGTTTGCCTCTGTTTAATACTGTTTGCATCTGTTTAACACTGTTTGCCTCTGTTTAACACTGTTTGCCTCTGTTTAACATTGTTTGCCTCTGTTTGCCTCTGTTTGCCTCTGTTTGCCTCTGTTTCACTCTGTTTGCCTTTGTTTCACTCTGTTTGCCTCTGTTTCACTCTGTTTGCCTCTGTTTCACTCTGATTGCCTCTGTTTCATTCTGTTTGCCTCTGTTTCACTCTGTTTGCCTCTGTTTCACTCTGATTGCCTCTGTTTCACTCTGTTTGCCTCTGTTTCACTCTGTTTGCCTCTGTTTAACCCTGTTTGCCTCTGTTTAACACTGTTTGCCTCTGTTTAATAGTGTTTGCATCTGTTTAACACTGTTTGCCTCTGTTTAACACTGTTTGCCTCTGTTTAACATTGTTTGCCTCTGTTTGCCTCTGTTTGCCTTTGTTTCACTCTGTTTGCCTCTGTTTCACTCTGTTTGCCTCTGTTTCACTCTGATTGCCTCTGTTTCATTCTGTTTGCCTCTGTTTCACTCTGTTTGCCTCTGTTTCACTCTGTTTGCCTCTGTTTAACAGTGTTTGCCTCTGTTTAACACTGTTTGCCTCTGTTTAACACTGTTTGCCTCTGTTTAACGCTGTTTGCCTCTGTTTAACACTGTTTGCATCTGTCTATCCCTGTTTGCCTCTGTTTTAGTCTGTTTGCCTCTGTTTTAGTCTGTTTGCCTCTGTTTAAGTCTGTTTACCTCTGTCTAAGTCTGTTTGCCTCTGTTTAACTCTGTTTGCCTCTGTTTAAGTCTGTATGCCTCTGTTTAAGTCTGTCTGCCTCAGTTTCAGTCTGTTTGCCTCTGTTTCACTCTGTTTGCCTCTGTTTCACACTGTTTACCTCTGTTTCACTCTGTGTGCCTCTGTTTCACTCTGTTTGCCTCTGGTTAAATCTTCTTGCCTCTGTTTCACTCTGTTTGCCTCTGTTTCACTCTGTTTCACTCTGTTTCACTCTGTTTGCCTCTGTTTCACACTGTTTGCCTCTGATTCACTCTGTTTGCCTCTGTTTCACTCTGTTTGCCTCTGTTTAAGTCTTGTTGCTTCTGTTTCACTCTGTTTGCCTCTGTTTAAGTCTTCTTGCCTCTGTTTCACTCTGTTTGCCTCTGTTTCACTCTGGTTCACTCTGTTTGCCTCTGTTTCACTCTGTTTGCCTCTGTTTCACATTGTTTGCCTCTGTTGCACTCTGTTTGCGTCTGTTTCACTCTGTTTGCCTCTGTTTCACTCTTTTTGCCTCTGTTTCACTCTGCTTGCCTCTGTTTAAGTCTGTTTCACTCTGTTTGCCTCTGTTTAAGTCTTTTTGCATCTGTTTAAGTCTGTTTGCATCTGTTTAAGTCTGTTTGCCTCTGTTTAATCTGTTTGCCTCTTTTTAAGTCTTCCTGCCTCTGGTTCACTCTGTTTGCCTCTGTTTCGCTCTGTTTGCCTCTGTTTCACTCTGTTTCCCTCTGTTTCACTCTGTTTGCATCTGTTTCACTCTGTTTCACTCTGTTTCACTCTGTTTGCCTCTGTTTCACACTGTTTGCCTCTGATTCACTCTGTTTGCCTCTGTTTCACTCTGTTTGCCTCTGTTTAAGTCTTGTTGCTTCTGTTTCACTCTGTTTGCCTCTGTTTAAGTCTTCTTGACTCTGTTTCACTCTGTTTGCCTCTGTTTCACTCTGGTTCACTCTGTTTGCCTCTGTTTCACTCTGTTTGCCTCTCTTTCACTCTGTTTGCCTCTGTTGCACTCTGTTTGCGTCTGTTTCACTCTGTTTGCCTCTGTTTCACTCTTTTTGCCTCTGTTTCACTCTGCTTGCCTCTGTTTAAGTCTGTTTCACTCTGTTTGCCTCTGTTTAATTCTTTTTGCATCTGTTTAAGTCTGTTTGCATCTGTTTAAGTCTGTTTGCCTCTGTTTAATCTGTTTGCCTCTTTTTAAGTCTGTTTGCCTCTGGTTCACTCTGTTTGCCTCTGTTTCGCTCTGTTTGCCTCTGTTTCACTCTGTTTGCCTCTGTTTCACTCTGTTTGCATCTGTTTCACTCTGTTTGCCTCTGTTTCACTCTGTTTGCATCTGTTTAAGTCTTCTTGCCTCTGTTTCACTCTGTTTGCCTCTGTTTAAGTCTTCTTGCCTCTGTTTCACTCTGTTTGCCTCTGTTTCACTCTGTTTCACTCTGTTGCACTCTGTTTCACTCTGCTTGCCTCTGTTTCACTCTGTTTGCCTTTGTTTCACTCTGTTTGCCTCTGTTTCACTGTGTTTGCCTCAGTTTCACTCTGTTTGCCTCTGTTTCAGTCTTCTTGCGTCTGTTTCACTCTGTTTGCCTCTGTTTCACTCTGCTTCACTCTGTTTCACTCTGTTTGCCTCTGTTTCACTCTGTTTGCCTCTGTTTAACAGTGTTTGCCTCTGTTTAACACTGTTTGCCTCTGCTTAACACTGTTTGCCTCTGTTTAACGCTGTTTGCCTCTGTTTAACACTGTTTGCCTCTGTTTGCCTCTGTTTAAGTCTGTTTAACCCTGTTTCAGTCTTTTTGCCTCTGTTTAACTCTGTTTCACTCTTTATGCCTCTGTTTAATTCTGTTTCACTCTGCTGCCTCTGTTTAACCCTGTTTGCCTCTGTTTAACACTGTTTGCCTCTGTTTAACCCTGTTTGCCTCTGTTCAATACTGTTTGCATCTGTTTAACACTGTTTGCCTCTGTTTAACACTGTTTGCCTCTGTTTGCCTCTGTTTGCCTCTGCTTCACTCTGTTTGCCTTTGTTTCACTCTGTTTGCCTCTGTTTCACTCTGTTTGCCTCTGTTTCACTCTGATTGCCTCTGTTTGATTCTGTTTGCCTCTGTTTCACTCTGTCTGCCTCTGTTTCACTCTGTTTGCCTCTGTTTAACCCTGTTTGCCTCTGCTTAACACTGTTTGCCTCTGTTTAACCCTGTTTGCCTCTGTTTAATACTGTTTGCATCTGTTTAACATGGTTTGCCTCTGTTTAACACTGTTTGCCTCTGTTTAACATTGTTTGCCTCTGTTTGCCTCTGTTTGCCTCTGTTTCACTCTGTTTGCCTTTGGTTCACTCTGTTCGCCTCTGTTTCACTCTGTTTGCCTCTGTTTCACTTGATTGCCTCTGTTTCATTCTGTTTGCCTCTGTTTCACTCTGTTTGCCTCTGTTTCACTCTGATTGCCTCTGTTTCACTCTGTTTGCCTCTGTTTCACTCTGTTTGCCTCTGTTTAACCCTGTTTGCCTCTGTTTAACACTGTTTGCCTCTGTTTAATACTGTTTGCATCTGTTTAAAACTGTTTGCCTCTGTTTAACACTGTTTGCCTCTGTTTAACATTCTTTGCCTCTGTTTGCCTCTGTTTGCTTCTGTTTGCCTCTGTTTCACTCTGTTTGCCTTTGTTTCACTCTGTTTGCCTCTGTTTCACTCTGATTGCCTCTGTTTCACTCTGATTGCCTCTGTTTCATTCTGTTTGCCTCTGTTTCACTCTGTTTGCTTCTGTTTCACTCTGTTTGCCTCTGTTTAACAGTGTTTGCCTCTGTTTAACACTGTTTGCCTCTGTTTAACACTGTTTGCCTCTGTTTAACCCTGTTTGCCTCTGTTTAATACTGTTTGCATCTGTTTAACACTGTTTGCCTCTGTTTAACACTGTTTGCCTCTGTTTAACATTGTTTGCCTCTGTTTGCCTCTGTTTGCCTCTGTTTGCCTCTGTTTCACTCTGTTTGCCTTTGTTTCACTCTGTTTGCCTCTGTTTCACTCTGTTTGCCTCTGTTTCACTCTGATTGCCTCTGTTTCATTCTGTTTGCCTCTGTTTCACTCTGTTTGCCTCTGTTTCACTCTGATTGCCTCTGTTTCACTCTGTTTGCCTCTGTTTCACTCTGTTTGCCTCTGTTTAACCCTGTTTGCCTCTGTTTAACACTGTTTGCCTCTGTTTAATAGTGTTTGCATCTGTTTAACACTGTTTGCCTCTGTTTAACACTGTTTGCCTCTGTTTAACATTGTTTGCCTCTGTTTAACACTGTTTGCCTCTGTTTAACATTGTTTGCCTCTGTTTGCCTCTGTTTGCCTCTGTTTGCCTCTGTTTCACTCTGTTTGCCTTTGTTTCACTCTGTTTTCCTCTGTTTCACTCTGTTTGCCTCTGTTTCACTCTGATTGCCTCTGTTTCATTCTGTTTGCCTCTGTTTCACTCTGTTTGCCTCTGTTTCACTCTGTTTGCCTCTGTTTAACAGTGTTTGCCTCTGTTTAACACTGTTTGCCTCTGTTTAACACTGTTTGCCTCTGTTTAACGCTGTTTGCCTCTGTTTAACACTGTTTGCCTGTTTGCCTCTGTTTAAGTCTGTTTAACCCTGTTTCACTCTTTTTGCCTCTGTTTAATTCTGTTTCACTCTGTTTGCCTCTGTTTAAGTCTGTTTCAGTCTGTTTGCCTCTGTTTCACTCTGTTTCACTCTGTTTGCCTCTCTTTCACTCTGTTTGCCTCTGTTTCACTCTGTTTGCCTCTGTTTAACCCTGTTTGCCTCTGTTTAACACTGTTTGCCTCTGTTCCACCCTGTTTGCCTCTGTTTAACACTGTTTGCATCTGTTTAACACTGTTTGCCTCTGTTTAACATTGTTTGCCTCTGTTTGCCTCTGTTTGCCTCTGTTTCACTCTGTTTGCCTTTGGTTCACTCTGTTCGCCTCTGTTTCACTCTGTTTGCCTCTGTTTCACTTGATTGCGTCTGTTTCATTCTGTTTGCCTCTGTTTCACTCTGTTTGCCTCTGTTTCACTCTGATTGCCTCTGTTTCACTCTGTTTGCCTCTGTTTCACTCTGTTTGCCTCTGTTTAAACCTGTTTGCCTCTGTTTAACACTGTTTGCCTCTGTTTAATACTGTTTGCATCTGTTTAAAACTGTTTGCCTCTGTTTAACACTGTTTGCCTCTGTTTAACATTGTTTGCCTCTGTTTGCCTCTGTTTGCCTCTGTTTGCCTCTGTTTCACTCTGTTTGCCTTTGTTTCACTCTGTTTGCCTCTGTTTCACTCTGATTGCCTCTGTTTCACTCTGATTGCCTCTGTATCATTCTGTTTGCCTCTGTTTCACTCTGTTTGCTTCTGTTTCACTCTGTTTGCCTCTGTTTAACAGTGTTTGCCTCTGTTTAACACTGTTTGCCTCTGTTTTACACTGTTTGCCTCTGTTTAACCCTGTTTGCCTCTGTTTAATACTGTTTGCATCTGTTTAACACTGTTTGCCTCTGTTTAACACTGTTTGCCTCTGTTTAACATTGTTTGCCTCTGTTTGCCTCTGTTTGCCTCTGTTTGCCTCTGTTTCACTCTGTTTGCCTTTGTTTCACTCTGTTTGCCTCTGTTTCACTCTGTTTGCCTCTGTTTCACTCTGATTGCCTCTGTTTCATTCTGTTTGCCTCTGTTTCACTCTGTTTGCCTCTGTTTCACTCTGATTGCCTCTGTTTCACTCTGTTTGCCTCTGTTTCACTCTGTTTGCCTCTGTTTAACCCTGTTTGCCTCTGTTTAACACTGTTTGCCTCTGTTTAACACTGTTTGCCTCTGTTTAACATTGTTTGCCTCTGTTTGCCTCTGTTTGCCTTTGTTTCACTCTGTTTGCCTCTGTTTCACTCTGTTTGCCTCTGTTTCACTCTGATTGCCTCTGTTTCATTCTGTTTGCCTCTGTTTCACTCTGTTTGCCTCTGTTTCACTCTGTTTGCCTCTGTTTAACAGTGTTTGCCTCTGTTTAACACTGTTTGCCTCTGTTTAACACTGTTTGCCTCTGTTTAACGCTGTTTGCCTCTGTTTAACACTGTTTGCCTCTGTCTATCCCTGTTTGCCTCTGTTTTAGTCTGTTTGCCTCTGTTTTAGTCTGTTTGCCTCTGTTTAAGTCTGTTTACCTCTGTCTAAGTCTGTTTGCCTCTGTTTAACTCTGTTTGCCTCTGTTTAAGTCTGTATGCCTCTGTTTAAGTCTGTCTGCCTCAGTTTCAGTCTGTTTGCCTCTGTTTCACTCTGTTTGCCTCTGTTTCACACTGTTTACCTCTGTTTCACTCTGTGTGCCTCTGTTTCACTCTGTTTGCCTCTGGTTAAATCTTCTTGCCTCTGTTTCACTCTGTTTGCCTCTGTTTCACTCTGTTTCACTCTGTTTGCCTCTGTTTCACACTGTTTGCCTCTGATTCACACTGTTTGCCTCTGTTTCACTCTGTTTGCCTCTGTTTAAGTCTTGTTGCTTCTGTTTCACTCTGTTTGCCTCTGTTTAAGTCTTCTTGCCTCTCTTTCACTCTGTTTGCCTCTGTTTCACTCTGGTTCACTCTGTTTGCCTCTGTTTCACTCTGTTTGCCTCTGTTTCACTCTGTTTGCCTCTGTTGCACTCTGTTTGCGTCTGTTTCACTCTGTTTGCCTCTGTTTCACTCTTTTTGCCTCTGTTTCACTCTGCTTGCCTCTGTTTAAGTCTGTTTCACTCTGTTTGCCTCTGTTTAAGTCTTTTTGCATCTGTTTAAGTCTGTTTGCATCTGTTTAAGTCTGTTTGCCTCTGTTTAATCTGTTTGCCTCTTTTTAAGTCTTCCTGCCTCTGGTTCACTCTGTTTGCCTCTGTTTCGCTCTGTTTGCCTCTGTTTCACTCTGTTTCCCTCTGTTTCACTCTTTTTGCATCTGTTTCACTCTGTTTCACTCTGTTTCACTCTGTTTGCCTCTGTTTCACACTGTTTGCCTCTGATTCACTCTGTTTGCCTCTGTTTCACTCTGTTTGCCTCTGTTTCACTCTGTTTGCATCTGTTTCACTCTGTTTGCCTCTGTTTCACTCTGTTTGCATCTGTTTAAGTCTTCTTGCCTCTGTTTCACTCTGTTTGCCTCTGTTTAAGTCTTCTTGCCTCTGTTTCACTCTGTTTGCCTCTGTTTCACTCTGTTTCACTCTGTTGCACTCTGTTTCACTCTGCTTGCCTCTGTTTCACTCTGTTTGCCTTTGTTTCACTCTGTTTGCCTCTGTTTCACTGTGTTTGCCTCAGTTTCACTCTGTTTGCCTCTGTTTCAGTCTTCTTGCGTCTGTTTCACTCTGTTTGCCTCTGTTTCACTCTGCTTCACTCTGTTTCACTCTGTTTGCCTCTGTTTCACTCTGTTTGCCTCTGTTTAACAGTGTTTGCCTCTGTTTAACACTGTTTGCCTCTGCTTAACACTGTTTGCCTCTGTTTAACGCTGTTTGCCTCTGTTTAACACTGTTTGCCTCTGTTTGCCTCTGTTTAAGTCTGTTTAACCCTGTTTCAGTCTTTTTGCCTCTGTTTAACTCTGTTTCACTCTTTATGCCTCTGTTTAATTCTGTTTCACTCTGCTGCCTCTGTTTAACCCTGTTTGCCTCTGTTTAACACTGTTTGCCTCTGTTTAACCCTGTTTGCCTCTGTTTAATACTGTTTGCATCTGTTTAACACTGTTTGCCTCTGTTTAACACTGTTTGCCTCTGTTTGCCTCTGTTTGCCTCTGCTTCACTCTGTTTGCCTTTGTTTCACTCTGTTTGCCTCTGTTTCACTCTGTTTGCCTCTGTTTCACTCTGATTGCCTCTGTTTGATTCTGTTTGCCTCTGTTTCACTCTGTCTGCCTCTGTTTCACTCTGTTTGCCTCTGTTTAACCCTGTTTGCCTCTGCTTAACACTGTTTGCCTCTGTTTAACCCTGTTTGCCTCTGTTTAATACTGTTTGCATCTGTTTAACATTGTTTGCCTCTGTTTGCCTCTGTTTGCCTCTGTTTCACTCTGTTTGCCTTTGGTTCACTCTGTTCGCCTCTGTTTCACTCTGTTTGCCTCTGTTTCACTTGATTGCCTCTGTTTCATTCTGTTTGCCTCTGTTTCACTCTGTTTGCCTCTGTTTCACTCTGATTGCCTCTGTTTCACTCTGTTTGCCTCTGTTTCACTCTGTTTGCCTCTGTTTAACCCTGTTTGCCTCTGTTTAACACTGTTTGCCTCTGTTTAATACTGTTTGCATCTGTTTAAAACTGTTTGCCTCTGTTCCACACTGTTTGCCTCTGTTTAACATTCTTTGCCTCTGTTTGCCTCTGTTTGCCTCTGTTTGCCTCTGTTTCACTCTGTTTGCCTTTGTTTCACTCTGTTTGCCTCTGTTTCACTCTGATTGCCTCTGTTTCACTCTGATTGCCTCTGTTTCATTCTGTTTGCCTCTGTTTCACTCTGTTTGCTTCTGTTTCACTCTGTTTGCCTCTGTTTAACAGTGTTTGCCTCTGTTTAACACTGTTTGCCTCTGTTTAACACTGTTTGCCTCTGTTTAACCCTGTTTGCCTCTGTTTAATACTGTTTGCATCTGTTTAACACTGTTTGCCTCTGTTTAACACTGTTTGCCTCTGTTTAACATTGTTTGCCTCTGTTTGCCTCTGTTTGCCTCTGTTTGCCTCTGTTTCACTCTGTTTGCCTTTGTTTCACTCTGTTTGCCTCTGTTTCACTCTGTTTGCCTCTGTTTCACTCTGATTGCCTCTGTTTCATTCTGTTTGCCTCTGTTTCACTCTGTTTGCCTCTGTTTCACTCTGATTGCCTCTGTTTCACTCTGTTTGCCTCTGTTTCACTCTGTTTGCCTCTGTTTAACCCTGTTTGCCTCTGTTTAACACTGTTTGCCTCTGTTTAATAGTGTTTGCATCTGTTTAACACTGTTTGCCTCTGTTTAACACTGTTTGCCTCTGTTTAACATTGTTTGCCTCTGTTTAACACTGTTTGCCTCTGTTTAACATTGTTTGCCTCTGTTTGCCTCTGTTTGCCTCTGTTTGCCTCTGTTTCACTCTGTTTGCCTTTGTTTCACTCTGTTTTCCTCTGTTTCACTCTGTTTGCCTCTGTTTCACTCTGATTGCCTCTGTTTCATTCTGTTTGCCTCTGTTTCACTCTGTTTGCCTCTGTTTCACTCTGTTTGCCTCTGTTTAACAGTGTTTGCCTCTGTTTAACACTGTTTGCCTCTGTTTAACACTGTTTGCCTCTGTTTAACGCTGTTTGCCTCTGTTTAACACTGTTTGCCTGTTTGCCTCTGTTTAAGTCTGTTTAACCCTGTTTCACTCTTTTTGCCTCTGTTTAATTCTGTTTCACTCTGTTTGCCTCTGTTTAAGTCTGTTTCAGTCTGTTTGCCTCTGTTTCACTCTGTTTCACTCTGTTTGCCTCTCTTTCACTCTGTTTGCCTCTGTTTCACTCTGTTTGCCTCTGTTTAACCCTGTTTGCCTCTGTTTAACACTGTTTGCCTCTGTTCCACCCTGTTTGCCTCTGTTTAACACTGTTTGCATCTGTTTAACACTGTTTGCCTCTGTTTAACATTGTTTGCCTCTGTTTGCCTCTGTTTGCCTCTGTTTCACTCTGTTTGCCTTTGGTTCACTCTGTTCGCCTCTGTTTCACTCTGTTTGCCTCTGTTTCACTTGATTGCGTCTGTTTCATTCTGTTTGCCTCTGTTTCACTCTGTTTGCCTCTGTTTCACTCTGATTGCCTCTGTTTCACTCTGTTTGCCTCTGTTTCACACTGTTTGCCTCTGTTTAAACCTGTTTGCCTCTGTTTAACACTGTTTGCCTCTGTTTAATACTGTTTGCATCTGTTTAAAACTGTTTGCCTCTGTTTAACACTGTTTGCCTCTGTTTAACATTGTTTGCCTCTGTTTGCCTCTGTTTGCCTCTGTTTGCCTCTGTTTCACTCTGTTTGCCTTTGTTTCACTCTGTTTGCCTCTGTTTCACTCTGATTGCCTCTGTTTCACTCTGATTGCCTCTGTATCATTCTGTTTGCCTCTGTTTCACTCTGTTTGCTTCTGTTTCACTCTGTTTGCCTCTGTTTAACAGTGTTTGCCTCTGTTTAACACTGTTTGCCTCTGTTTTACACTGTTTGCCTCTGTTTAACCCTGTTTGCCTCTGTTTAATACTGTTTGCATCTGTTTAACACTGTTTGCCTCTGTTTAACACTGTTTGCCTCTGTTTAACATTGTTTGCCTCTGTTTGCCTCTGTTTGCCTCTGTTTCACTCTGTTTGCCTTTGTTTCACTCTGTTTGCCTCTGTTTCACTCTGTTTGCCTCTGTTTCACTCTGATTGCCTCTGTTTCATTCTGTTTGCCTCTGTTTCACTCTGTTTGCCTCTGTTTCACTCTGATTGCCTCTGTTTCAATCTGTTTGCCTCTGTTTCACTCTGTTTGCCTCTGTTTAACCCTGTTTGCCTCTGTTTAACACTGTTTGCCTCTGTTTAACACTGTTTGCATCTGTTTAACACTGTTTGCCTCTGTTTAACACTGTTTGCCTCTGTTTAACATTGTTTGCCTCTGTTTGCCTCTGTTTGTCTTTGTTTCACTCTGTTTGCCTCTGTTTCACTCTGTTTGCCTCTGTTTCACTCTGATTGCCTCTGTTTCATTCTGTTTGCCTCTGTTTCACTCTGTTTGCCTCTGTTTCACTCTGTTTGCCTCTGTTTAACAGTGTTTGCCTCTGTTTAACACTGTTTGCCTCTGTTTAACACTGTTTGCCTCTGTTTAACGCTGTCTGCCTCTGTTTAACACTGTTTGCCTCTGTCTATCCCTGTTTGCCTCTGTTTTAGTCTGTTTGCCTCTGTTTTAGTCTGTTTGCCTCTGTTTAAGTCTGTTTACCTCTGTCTAAGTCTGTTTGCCTCTGTTTAACTCTGTTTGCCTCTGTTTAAGTCTGTATGCCTCTGTTTAAGTCTGTCTGCCTCAGTTTCAGTCTGTTTGCCTCTGTTTCACTCTGTTTGCCTCTGTTTCACACTGTTTACCTCTGTTTCACTCTGTGTGCCTCTGTTTCACTCTGTTTGCCTCTGGTTAAATCTTCTTGCCTCTGTTTCACTCTGTTTGCCTCTGTTTCACTCTGTTTCACTCTGTTTGCCTCTGTTTCACACTGTTTGCCTCTGATTCACTCTGTTTGCCTCTGTTTCACTCTGTTTGCCTCTGTTTAAGTCTTGTTGCTTCTGTTTCACTCTGTTTGCCTCTGTTTAAGTCTTCTTGCCTCTCTTTCACTCTGTTTGCCTCTGTTTCACTCTGGTTCACTCTGTTTGCCTCTGTTTCACTCTGTTTGCCTCTGTTTCACTCTGTTTGCCTCTGTTGCACTCTGTTTGCCTCTCTTTCACTCTGTTTGCCTCTGTTTCACTCTGTTTGCCTCTGTTTAACCCTGTTTGCCTCTGTTTAACACTGTTTGCCTCTGTTCCACCCTGTTTGCCTCTGTTTAACACTGTTTGCATCTGTTTAACACTGTTTGCCTCTGTTTAACATTGTTTGCCTCTGTTTGCCTCTGTTTGCCTCTGTTTCACTCTGTTTGCCTTTGGTTCACTCTGTTCGCCTCTGTTTCACTCTGTTTGCCTCTGTTTCACTTGATTGCGTCTGTTTCATTCTGTTTGCCTCTGTTTCACTCTGTTTGCCTCTGTTTCACTCTGATTGCCTCTGTTTCACTCTGTTTGCCTCTGTTTCACTCTGTTTGCCTCTGTTTAAACCTGTTTGCCTCTGTTTAACACTGTTTGCCTCTGTTTAATACTGTTTGCATCTGTTTAAAACTGTTTGCCTCTGTTTAACACTGTTTGCCTCTGTTTAACATTGTTTGCCTCTGTTTGCCTCTGTTTGCCTCTGTTTGCCTCTGTTTCACTCTGTTTGCCTTTGTTTCACTCTGTTTGCCTCTGTTTCACTCTGATTGCCTCTGTTTCACTCTGATTGCCTCTGTATCATTCTGTTTGCCTCTGTTTCACTCTGTTTGCTTCTGTTTCACTCTGTTTGCCTCTGTTTAACAGTGTTTGCCTCTGTTTAACACTGTTTGCCTCTGTTTTACACTGTTTGCCTCTGTTTAACCCTGTTTGCCTCTGTTTAATACTGTTTGCATCTGTTTAACACTGTTTGCCTCTGTTTAACACTGTTTGCCTCTGTTTAACATTGTTTGCCTCTGTTTGCCTCTGTTTGCCTCTGTTTGCCTCTGTTTCACTCTGTTTGCCTTTGTTTCACTCTGTTTGCCTCTGTTTCACTCTGTTTGCCTCTGTTTCACTCTGATTGCCTCTGTTTCATTCTGTTTGCCTCTGTTTTACTCTGTTTGCCTCTGTTTCACTCTGATTGCCTCTGTTTCACTCTGTTTGCCTCTGTTTCACTCTGTTTGCCTCTGTTTAACCCTGTTTGCCTCTGTTTAACACTGTTTGCCTCTGTTTAACACTGTTTGCATCTGTTTAACACTGTTTGCCTCTGTTTAACACTGTTTGCCTCTGTTTAACATTGTTTGCCTCTGTTTGCCTCTGTTTGCCTTTGTTTCACTCTGTTTGCCTCTGTTTCACTCTGTTTGCCTCTGTTTCACTCTGATTGCCTCTGTTTCATTCTGTTTGCCTCTGTTTCACTCTGTTTGCCTCTGTTTCACTCTGTTTGCCTCTGTTTAACAGTGTTTGCCTCTGTTTAACACTGTTTGCCTCTGTTTAACACTGTTTGCATCTGTTTAAAACTGTTTGCCTCTGTTTAACACTGTTTGCCTCTGTTTAACATTGTTTGCCTCTGTTTGCCTCTGTTTGCCTCTGTTTGCCTCTGTTTCACTCTGTTTGCCTTTGTTTCACTCTGTTTGCCTCTGTTTCACTCTGATTGCCTCTGTTTCACTCTGATTGCCTCTGTATCATTCTGTTTGCCTCTGTTTCACTCTGTTTGCTTCTGTTTCACTCTGTTTGCCTCTGTTTAACAGTGTTTGCCTCTGTTTAACACTGTTTGCCTCTGTTTTACACTGTTTGCCTCTGTTTAACCCTGTTTGCCTCTGTTTAATACTGTTTGCATCTGTTTAACACTGTTTGCCTCTGTTTAACACTGTTTGCCTCTGTTTAACATTGTTTGCCTCTGTTTGCCTCTGTTTGCCTCTGTTTGCCTTTGTTTCACTCTGTTTGCCTTTGTTTCACTCTGTTTGCCTCTGTTTCACTCTGTTTGCCTCTGTTTCACTCTGATTGCCTCTGTTTCATTCTGTTTGCCTCTGTTTCACTCTGTTTGCCTCTGTTTCACTCTGATTGCCTCTGTTTCACTCTGTTTGCCTCTGTTTCACTCTGTTTGCCTCTGTTTAACCCTGTTTGCCTCTGTTTAACACTGTTTGCCTCTGTTTAACACTGTTTGCATCTGTTTAACACTGTTTGCCTCTGTTTAACACTGTTTGCCTCTGTTTAACATTGTTTGCCTCTGTTTGCCTCTGTTTGCCTTTGTTTCACTCTGTTTGCCTCTGTTTCACTCTGTTTGCCTCTGTTTCACTCTGATTGCCTCTGTTTCATTCTGTTTGCCTCTGTTTCACTCTGTTTGCCTCTGTTTCACTCTGTTTGCCTCTGTTTAACAGTGTTTGCCTCTGTTTAACACTGTTTGCCTCTGTTTAACACTGTTTGCCTCTGTTTAACGCTGTTTGCCTCTGTTTAACACTGTTTGCCTCTGTCTATCCCTGTTTGCCTCTGTTTTAGTCTGTTTGCCTCTGTTTTAGTCTGTTTGCCTCTGTTTAAGTCTGTTTACCTCTGTCTAAGTCTGTTTGCCTCTGTTTAACTCTGTTTGCCTCTGTTTAAGTCTGTATGCCTCTGTTTAAGTCTGTCTGCCTCAGTTTCAGTCTGTTTGCCTCTGTTTCACTCTGTTTGCCTCTGTTTCACACTGTTTACCTCTGTTTCACTCTGTGTGCCTCTGTTTCACTCTGTTTGCCTCTGGTTAAATCTTCTTGCCTCTGTTTCACTCTGTTTGCCTCTGTTTCACTCTGTTTCACTCTGTTTGCCTCTGTTTCACACTGTTTGCCTCTGATTCACTCTGTTTGCCTCTGTTTCACTCTGTTTGCCTCTGTTTAAGTCTTGTTGCTTCTGTTTCACTCTGTTTGCCTCTGTTTAAGTCTTCTTGCCTCTCTTTCACTCTGTTTGCCTCTGTTTCACTCTGGTTCACTCTGTTTGCCTCTGTTTCACTCTGTTTGCCTCTGTTTCACTCTGTTTGCCTCTGTTGCACTCTGTTTGCGTCTGTTTCACTCTGTTTGCCTCTGTTTCACTCTTTTTGCCTCTGTTTCACTCTGCTTGCCTCTGTTTAAGTCTGTTTCACTCTGTTTGCCTCTGTTTAAGTCTTTTTGCATCTGTTTAAGTCTGTTTGCATCTGTTTAAGTCTGTTTGCCTCTGTTTAATCTGTTTGCCTCTTTTTAAGTCTTCCTGCCTCTGGTTCACTCTGTTTGCCTCTGTTTCGCTCTGTTTGCCTCTGTTTCACTCTGTTTCCCTCTGTTTCACTCTTTTTGCATCTGTTTCACTCTGTTTCACTCTGTTTCACTCTGTTTGCCTCTGTTTCACACTGTTTGCCTCTGATTCACTCTGTTTGCCTCTGTTTCACTCTGTTTGCCTCTGTTTAAGTCTTGTTGCTTCTGTTTCACTCTGTTTGCCTCTGTTTAAGTCTTCTTGCCTCTCTTTCACTCTGTTTGCCTCTGTTTCACTCTGGTTCACTCTGTTTGCCTCTGTTTCACTCTGTTTGCCTCTGTTTCACTCTGTTTGCCTCTGTTGCACTCTGTTTGCGTCTGTTTCACTCTGTTTGCCTCTGTTTCACTCTTTTTGCCTCTGTTTCACTCTGCTTGCCTCTGTTTAAGTCTGTTTCACTCTGTTTGCCTCTGTTTAATTCTTTTTGCATCTGTTTAAGTCTGTTTGCATCTGTTTAAGTCTGTTTGCCTCTGTTTAATCTGTTTGCCTCTTTTTAAGTCTGTTTGCCTCTGGTTCACTCTGTTTGCCTCTGTTTCGCTCTGTTTGCCTCTGTTTCACTCTGTTTGCCTCTGTTTCACTCTGTTTGCATCTGTTTCACTCTGTTTGCCTCTGTTTCACTCTGTTTGCATCTGTTTAAGTCTTCTTGCCTCTGTTTCACTCTGTTTGCCTCTGTTTAAGTCTTCTTGCCTCTGTTTCGCTCTGTTTGCCTCTGTTTCACTCTGTTTCACTCTGTTGCACTCTGTTTCACTCTGCTTGCCTCTGTTTCACTCTGTTTGCCTTTGTTTCACTCTGTTTGCCTCTGTTTCACTGTGTATGCCTCAGTTTCACTCTGTTTGCCTCTGTTTCAGTCTTCTTGCGTCTGTTTCACTCTGTTTGCCTCTGTTTCACTCTGCTTCACTCTGTTTCACTCTGTTTGCCTCTGTTTCACTCTGTTTGCCTCTGTTTAACAATGTTTGCCTCTGTTTAACACTGTTTGCCTCTGTTTAACACTGTTTGCCTCTGTTTAACGCTGTTTGCCTCTGTTTAACACTGTTTGCCTCTGTTTGCCTCTGTTTAAGTCTGTTTAACCCTGTTTCAGTCTTTTTGCCTCTGTTTAACTCTGTTTCACTCTTTATGCCTCTGTTTAATTCTGTTTCACTCTGCTGCCTCTGTTTAACCCTGTTTGCCTCTGTTTAACACTGTTTGCCTCTGTTTAACCCTGTTTGCCTCTGTTTAATACTGTTTGCATCTGTTTAACACTGTTTGCCTCTGTTTAACACTGTTTGCCTCTGTTTGCCTCTGCTTCACTCTGTTTGCCTTTGTTTCACTCTGTTTGCCTCTGTTTCACTCTGTTTGCCTCTGTTTCACTCTGATTGCCTCTGTTTGATTCTGTTTGCCTCTGTTTCACTCTGTCTGCCTCTGTTTCACTCTGTTTGCCTCTGTTTAACCCTGTTTGCCTCTGCTTAACACTGTTTGCCTCTGTTTAACCCTGTTTGCCTCTGTTTAATACTGTTTGAATCTGTTTAACAAGGTTTGCCTCTGTTTAACACTGTTTGCCTCTGTTTAACATTGTTTGCCTCTGTTTGCCTCTGTTTGCCTCTGTTTCACTCTGTTTGCCTTTGGTTCACTCTGTTCGCCTCTGTTTCATTCTGTTTGCCTCTGTTTCACTTGATTGCCTCTGTTTCATTCTGTTTGCCTCTGTTTCACTCTGTTTGCCTCTGTTTCACTCTGATTGCCTCTGTTTCACTCTGTTTGCCTCTGTTTCACTCTGTTTGCCTCTGTTTAACCCTGTTTGCCTCTGTTTAACACTGTTTGCCTCTGTTTAATACTGTTTGCATCTGTTTAAAACTGTTTGCCTCTGTTTAACACTGTTTGCCTCTGTTTAACATTCTTTGCCTCTGTTTGCCTCTGTTTGCCTCTGTTTGCCTCTGTTTCACTCTGTTTGCCTTTGTTTCACTCTGTTTGCCTCTGTTTCACTCTGATTGCCTCTGTTTCACTCTGATTGCCTCTGTTTCATTCTGTTTGCCTCTGTTTCACTCTGTTTGCTTCTGTTTCACTCTGTTTGCCTCTGTTTAACAGTGTTTGCCTCTGTTTAACACTGTTTGCCTCTGTTTAACTCTGTTTGCCTCTGTTTAACCCTGTTTGCCTCTGTTTAATACTGTTTGCATCTGTTTAACACTGTTTGCCTCTGTTTAACACTGTTTGCCTCTGTTTAACATTGTTTGCCTCTGTTTGCCTCTGTTTGCCTCTGTTTGCCTCTGTTTCACTCTGTTTGCCTTTGTTTCACTCTGTTTGCCTCTGTTTCACTCTGTTTGCCTCTGTTTCACTCTGATTGCCTCTGTTTCATTCTGTTTGCCTCTGTTTCACTCTGTTTGCCTCTGTTTCACTCTGATTGCCTCTGTTTCACTCTGTTTGCCTCTGTTTCACTCTGTTTGCCTCTGTTTAACCCTGTTTGCCTCTGTTTAACACTGTTTGCCTCTGTTTAATAGTGTTTGCATCTGTTTAACACTGTTTGCCTCTGTTTAACACTGTTTGCCTCTGTTTAACATTGTTTGCCTCTGTTTAACACTGTTTGCCTCTGTTTAACATTGTTTGCCTCTGTTTGCCTCTGTTTGCCTCTGTTTCACTCTGTTTGCCTTTGTTTCACTCTGTTTTCCTCTGTTTCACTCTGTTTGCCTCTGTTTCACTCTGATTGCCTCTGTTTCATTCTGTTTGCCTCTGTTTCACTCTGTTTGCCTCTGTTTCACTCTGTTTGCCTCTGTTTAACAGTGTTTGCCTCTGTTTAACACTGTTTGCCTCTGTTTAACACTGTTTGCCTCTGTTTAACGCTGTTTGCCTCTGTTTAACACTGTTTGCCTGTTTGCCTCTGTTTAAGTCTGTTTAACCCTGTTTCACTCTTTTTGCCTCTGTTTAATTCTGTTTTACTCTGTTTGCCTCTGTTTAAGTCTGTTTCAGTCTGTTTGCCTCTGTTTCACTCTGTTTCACTCTGTTTGCCTCTCTTTCACTCTGTTTGCCTCTGTTTCACTCTGTTTGCCTCTGTTTAACCCTGTTTGCCTCTGTTTAACACTGTTTGCCTCTGTTCCACCCTGTTTGCCTCTGTTTAACACTGTTTGCATCTGTTTAACACTGTTTGCCTCTGTCTGTCCCTGTTTGCCTCTGTTTTAGTCTGTTTGCCTCTGTTTTAGTCTGTTTGCCTCTGTTTAAGTCTGTTTACCTCTGTCTAAGTCTGTTTGCCTCTGTTTAACTCTGTTTGCCTCTGTTTAAGTCTGTATGCCTCTGTTTAAGTCTGTCTGCCTCAGTTTCAGTCTGTTTGCCTCTGTTTCACACTGTTTACCTCTGTTTCACTCTGTGTGCCTCTGTTTCACTCTGTTTGCCTCTGGTTAAATCTTCTTGCCTCTGTTTCACTCTGTTTGCCTCTGTTTCACTCTGTTTCACTCTGTTTCACTCTGTTTGCCTCTGTTTCACACTGTTTGCCTCTGATACACTCTGTTTGCCTCTGTTTCACTCTGTTTGCCTCTGTTTAAGTCTTGTTGCTTCTGTTTCACTCTGTTTGCCTCTGTTTAAGTCTTCTTGCCTCTGTTTCACTCTGTTTGCCTCTGTTTCACTTGGTTTGCCTCTGTTTCACTCTGTTTGCCTCTGTTTCACTCTGTTTGCATCTGTTTCACGCTGTTTGCCTCTGTATAAGTCTTCTTGCCTCTTTTTCACTGTGTTTGCCTCTGTTAAAGTCTGTTGAAACCTGTTTCACTCTTTTTGCCTCTGTTTATCTCTGTCTGCCACTGTTTAAGTCTGTTTAAGTCTGTTTTTTTCTATTTGCCTCTGTTTGCCTCTGTTTGCCTTTGTTTGCCTCTGTTTGCCTCTGTTTAAGTCTGTTTAACTCTGTTTCACTCTTTTTGCCTCTGTTTAATTCTGTTTCACTCTGTTTGCCTCTGTTTAAGTCTGTTTAAGTCTGAATAACCCTGTTTCACTCTTTTTGCCTCTGTTTAACTCTGTTTCACTCTGTTTGCCTCTGTTGAAGTCTGTTTAAGTCTGTTTGCCTCTGTTTGCCTCTGTTTGCCTTTGTTTGCCTCTGTTTGCATCTGCTTAAGTATGTTTAACTCTGTTTCACTCTTTTTCCCTCTGTTTAACTCAGTTTCACTCCGTTTGCCTCTGTTTCACTGTGTTTGCCTCTGTTTCACTGTGTTTGCCTCTGTTTCACTCTGTTTGCCTCTGTTTAAGTCTTCTTGCCTCTGCTTCACTCTGTTTGCCTCTGTTTCATTCTGTTTCACTCTGTTTGCCTCTGTTTCACTCTGTTTGCCTCTGTTTCACTCTGATTGCCTCTGTTTCACTCTGTTTGCCTCTGTTTCACTCTGTTTGCCTCTGTTTCACTCTGTTTGCCTCTGTTTAACCCTGTTTGCCTCTGTTTAACACTGTTTGCCTCTGTTTAATACTGTTTGCATCTGTTTAAAACTGTTTGACTCTGTTTAACACTGTTTGCCTCTGTTTAACATTGTTTGCCTCTGTTTGCCTCTGTTTGCCTCTGTTTCACTCTGTTTGCCTTTGTTTCACTCTGTTTGCCTCTGTTTCACTCTGATTGCCTCTGTTTCACTCTGATTGCCTCTGTTTCATTCTGTTTGCCTCTGTTTCACTCTGTTTGCCTCTGTTTCACTCTGTTTGCCTCTGTTTAACAGTGTTTGCCTCTGTTTAACACTGTTTGCCTCTGTTTAATACTGTTTGCCTCTGTTTAACCCTGTTTGCCTCTGTTTAATACTGTTTGCATCTGTTCAACACTGTTTGCCTCTGTTTAACACTGTTTGCCTCTGTTTAACATTGTTTGCCTCTGTTTGCCTCTGTTTGCCTCTGTTTCACTCTGTTTGCCTTTGTTTCACTCTGTTTGCCTCTGTTTCACTCTGTTTGCCTCTGTTTCACTCTGATTGCCTCTGTTTCATTCTGTTTGCCTCTGTTTCACTCTGTTTGCCTCTGTTTCACTCTGATTGCCTCTGTTTCACTCTGTTTGCCTCTGTTTCACTCTGTTTGCCTCTGTTTAACCCTGTTTGCCTCTGTTTAACACTGTTTGCCTCTGTTTAATACTGTTTGCATCTGTTTAACACTGTTTGCCTCTGTTTAACACTGTTTGCCTCTGTTTGCCTCTGTTTGCCTTTGTTTCACTCTGTTTGCCTCTGTTTCACTCTGTTTGCCTCTGTTTCACTCTGATTGCCTCTGTTTCATTCTGTTTGCCTCTGTTTCACTCTGTTTGCCTCTGTTTCACTCTGTTTGCCTCTGTTTAACAGTGTTTGCCTCTGTTTAACACTGTTTGCCTCTGTTTAACACTGTTTGCCTCTGTTTAACGCTGTTTGCCTCTGTTTAACACTGTTTGCCTGTTTGCCTCTGTTTAAGTCTGTTTAACCCTGTTTCACTCTTTTTGCCTCTGTTTAACTCTGTTTCACTCTTTTTGCCTCTGTTTAATTCTGTTTCACTCTGTTTGCCTCTGTTTAAGTCTGTTTCAGTCTGTTTGCCTCTGTTTCACTCTGTTTCACTCTGTTTGCCTCTGTTTCACTCTGTTTGCCTCTGTTTCACTCTGTTTGCCTCTGTTTAACCCTGTTTGCCTCTGTTTAACACTGTTTGCCTCTGTTCCACCCTGTTTGCTTCTGTTTAACACTGTTTGCATCTGTTTAACACTGTTTGCCTCTGTCTATCCCTGTTTGCCTCTGTTGTAGTCTGTTTGCCTCTGTTTTAGTCTGTTTGCCTCTGTTTAAGTCTGTTTACCTCTGTCTAAGTCTGTTTGCCTCTGTTTAACTCTGTTTGCCTCTGTTTAAGTCTGTATGCCTCTGTTTAAGTCTGTCTGCCTCAGTTTCAGTCTGTTTGCCTCTGTTTCACTCTGTTTGCCTCTGTTTCACACTGTTTACCTCTGTTTCACTCTGTGTGCCTCTGTTTCACTCTGTTTGCCTCTGGTTAAATCATCTTGCCTCTGTTTCACTCTGTTTGCCTCTGTTTCACTCTGTTTCACTCTGTTTCACCCTGTTGCCTCTGTTTCACACTGTTTGCCTCTGATTCACTCTGTTTGCCTCTGTTTCACTCTGTTTGCCTCTGTTTAAGTCTTGTTGCTTCTGTTTCACTCTGTTTGCCTCTGTTTAAGTCTTCTTGCCTCTGTTTCACTCTGTTTGCCTCTGTTTCACTCTGGTTCACTCTGTTTGCCTCTGTTTCACTCTGTTTGCCTCTGTTTCACTCTGTTTGCCTATGTTGCACTCTGTTTGCGTCTGTTTCACTCTGTTTGCCTCTGTTTCACTCTTTTTGCCTCTGTTTCACTCTGCTTGCCTCTGTTTAAGTCTGTTTCACTCTGTTTGCCTCTGTTTAAGTCTTTTTGCATCTGTTTAAGTCTGTTTGCATCTGTTTAAGTCTGTTTGCCTCTGTTTAATCTGTTTGCCTCTTTTTAAGTCTGTTTGCCTCTGGTTCACTCTGTTTGCCACTGTTTCGCTCTGTTTGCCTCTGTTTCATTCTCTTTGCCTCTGTTTCACTCTGTTTGCATCTGTTTCACTCTGTTTGCCTCTGTTTCACTCTGTTTGCATCTGTTTAAGTCTTCTTGCCTCTGTTTCACTCTGTTTGCCTCTGTTTAAGTCTTCTTGCCTCTGTTTCACTCTGTTTCACTCTGTTGCACTCTGTTTCACTCTGCTTGCCTCTGTTTCACTCTGTTTGCCTTTGTTTCACTCTGTTTGCCTCTGTTTCACTGTGTTTGCCTCAGTTTCAATCTGTTTGCCTCTGTTTCAGTCTTCTTGCGTCTGTTTCACTCTGTTTGCCTCTGTTTCACTCTGCTTCACTCTGTTTCACTCTGTTTGCCTCTGTTTCACTCTGTTTGCCTCTGTTTAACAGTGTTTGCCTCTGTTTAACACTGTTTGCCTCTGTTTAACACTGTTTGCCTCTGTTTAACGCTGTTTGCCTCTGTTTAACACTGTTGGCCTCTGTTTGCCTCTGTTTAAGTCTGTTTAACCCTGTTTCAGTTTTTTTGCCTCTGTTTAACTCTGTTTCACTCTTTATGCCTCTGTTTAATTCTGTTTCACTCTGCTGCCTCTGTTTAACCCTGTTTGCCTCTGTTTAACACTGTTTGCCTCTGTTTAACCCTGTTTGCCTCTGTTTAATACTGTTTGCATCTGTTTAACACTGTTTGCCTCTGTTTAACACTGTTTGCCTCTGTTTGCCTCTGTTTGCCTCTGTTTCACTCTGTTTGCATTTGCTTCACTCTGTTTGCCTCTGTTTCACTCTGTTTGCCTCTGTTTCACTCTGATTGCCTCTGTTTCATTCTGCTTGCCTCTGTTTCACTCTGTATGCCTCTGTTTCACTCTGTTTGCCTCTGTTTAACCCTGCTTGCCTCTGTTTAACACTGTTTGCCTCTGTTTAACCCTGTTTGCCTCTGTTTAATACTGTTTGCATCTGTTTAACACTGTTTGCCTCTGTTTAACACTGTTTGCATCTGTTTGCCTCTGTTTGCCTCTGTTTCACTCTGTTTGCCTTTGTTTCACTCTGTTTGCCTCTGTTTCACTCTGTTTGCCTCTGTTTCACTCTGATTGCCTCTGTTTCATTCTGTTTGCCTCTGTTTCACTCTGTCTGCCTCTGTTTCACTCTGTTTGCCTCTGTTTAAACCTGCTTGCCTCTGTTTAACACTGTTTGCCTCTGTTTAACCCTGTTTGCCTCTGTTTAATACTGTTTGCATCTGTTTAACACTGTTTGCCTCTGTTTAACACTGTTTGCCTCTGTTTAACATTGTTTGCCTCTGTTTGCCTCTGTTTGCCTCTGTTTCACTCTGTTTGCCTTTGGTTCACTCTGTTCGCCTCTGTTTCACTCTGTTTGCCTCTGTTTCACTTGATTGCGTCTGTTTCATTCTGTTTGCCTCTGTTTCAATCTGTTTGCCTCTGTTTCACTCTGATTGCCTCTGTTTCACTCTGTTTGCCTCTGTTTCACTCTGTTTGCCTCTGTTTAACCCTGTTTGCCTCTGTTTAACACTGTTTGCCTCTGTTTAATACTGTTTGCATCTGTTTAAAACTGTTTGCCTCTGTTTAACACTGTTTGCCTCTGTTTAACATTGTTTGCCTCTGTTTGCCTCTGTTTGCCTCTGTTTGCCTCTGTTTGCCTTTGTTTCACTCTGTTTGCCTCTGTTTCACTCTGATTGCCTCTGTTTCACTCTGATTGCCTCTGTTTCATTCTGTTTGCCTCTGTTTCACTCTGCTTCTGTTTCACTCTGTTTGCCTCTGTTTAACAGTGTTTGCCTCTGTTTAACCCTGTTTGCCTCTGTTTAATACTGTTTGCATCTGTTTAACACTGTTTGCCTCTGTTTAACACTGTTTGCCTCTGTTTAACATTGTTTGCCTCTGTTTGCCTCTGTTTGCCTCTGTTTGCCTCTGTTTCACTCTGTTTGCCTTTGTTTCAATCTGTTTGCCTCTGTTTCACTCTGTTTGCCTCTGTTTCACTCTGATTGCCTCTGTTTCATTCTGTTTGCCTCTGTTTCACTCTGTTTGCCTCTGTTTCACTCTGATTGCCTCTGTTTCACTCTGTTTGCCTCTGTTTCACTCTGTTTGCCTCTGTTTAACCATGTTTGCCTCTGTTTAACACTGTTTGCCTCTGTTTAATAGTGTTTGCATCTGTTTAACACTGTTTGCCTCTGTTTAACACTGTTTTCCTCTGTTTAACATTGTTTGCCTCTGTTTGCCTCTGTTTGCCTTTGTTTCACTCTGTTTGCCTCTGTTTCACTCTGTTTGCCTCTGTTTCACTCTGATTGCCTCTGTTTCATTCTGTTTGCCTCTGTTTCACTCTGTTTGCCTCTGTTTCACTCTGTTTGCCTCTGTTTAACAGTGTTTGCCTCTGTTTAACACTGTTTGCCTCTGTTTAACACTGTTTGCCTCTGTTTAACGCTGTTTGCCTCTGTTTAACACTGTTTGCCTCTGTCTATCCCTGTTTGCCTCTGTTTTAGTCTGTTTGCCTCTGTTTTAGTCTGTTTGCCTCTGTTTAAGTCTGTTTACCTCTGTCTAAGTCTGTTTGCCTCTGTTTAACTCTGTTTGCCTCTGTTTAAGTCTGTATGCCTCTGTTTAAGTCTGTCTGCCTCAGTTTCAGTCGGTTTGCCTCTGTTTCACTCTGTTTGCCTCTGTTTCACACTGTTTACCTCTGTTTCACTCTGTGTGCCTCTGTTTCACTCTGTTTGCCTCTGGTTAAATCATCTTGCCTCTGTTTCACTCTGTTTGCCTCTGTTTCACTCTGTTTCACTCTGTTTCACTCTGGTTGCCTCTGTTTCACACTGTTTGCCTCTGATTCACTCTGTTTGCCTCTGTTTCACTCTGTTTGCCTCTGTTTAAGTCTTGTTGCTTCTGTTTCACTCTGTTTGCCTCTGTTTAAGTCTTCTTGCCTCTGTTTCACTCTGTTTGCCTCTGTTTCACTCTGGTTCACTCTGTTTGCCTCTGTTTCACTCTGTTTGCCTCTGTTTCACTCTGTTTGCCTATGTTGCACTCTGTTTGCGTCTGTTTCACTCTGTTTGCCTCTGTTTCACTCTTTTTGCCTCTGTTTCACTCTGCTTGCCTCTGTTTAAGTCTGTTTCACTCTGTTTGCCTCTGTTTAAGTCTTTTTGCATCTGTTTAAGTCTGTTTGCATCTGTTTAAGTCTGTTTGCCTCTGTTTAATCTGTTTGCCTCTTTTTAAGTCTGTTTGCCTCTGGTTCACTCTGTTTGCCACTGTTTCGCTCTGTTTGCCTCTGTTTCATTCTCTTTGCCTCTGTTTCACTCTGTTTGCATCTGTTTCACTCTGTTTGCCTCTGTTTCACTCTGTTTGCATCTGTTTAAGTCTTCTTGCCTCTGTTTCACTCTGTTTGCCTCTGTTTCACTCTGCTTCACTCTGTTTCACTCTGTTTGCCTCTGTTTCACTCTGTTTGCCTCTGTTTAACAGTGTTTGCCTCTGTTTAACACTGTTTGCCTCTGTTTAACACTGTTTGCCTCTGTTTAACGCTGTTTGCCTCTGTTTAACACTGTTGGCCTCTGTTTGCCTCTGTTTAAGTCTGTTTAACCCTGTTTCAGTCTTTTTGCCTCTGTTTAACTCTGTTTCACTCTTTATGCCTCTGTTTAATTCTGTTTCACTCTGCTGCCTCTGTTTAACCCTGTTTGCCTCTGTTTAACACTGTTTGCCTCTGTTTAACCCTGTTTGCCTCTGTTTAATACTGTTTGCATCTGTTTAACACTGTTTGCCTCTGTTTAACACTGTTTGCCTCTGTTTGCCTCTGTTTGCCTCTGTTTCACTCTGTTTGCATTTGCTTCACTCTGTTTGCCTCTGTTTCACTCTGTTTGCCTCTGTTTCACTCTGATTGCCTCTGTTTCATTCTGCTTGCCTCTGTTTCACTCTGTATGCCTCTGTTTCACTCTGTTTGCCTCTGTTTAACCCTGCTTGCCTCTGTTTAACACTGTTTGCCTCTGTTTAACCCTGTTTGCCTCTGTTTAATACTGTTTGCATCTGTTTAACACTGTTTGCCTCTGTTTAACACTGTTTGCATCTGTTTGCCTCTGTTTGCCTCTGTTTCACTCTGTTTGCCTTTGTTTCACTCTGTTTGCCTCTGTTTCACTCTGTTTGCCTCTGTTTCACTCTGATTGCCTCTGTTTCATTCTGTTTGCCTCTGTTTCACTCTGTCTGCCTCTGTTTCACTCTGTTTGCCTCTGTTTAACCCTGCTTGCCTCTGTTTAACACTGTTTGCCTCTGTTTAACCCTGTTTGCCTCTGTTTAATACTGTTTGCATCTGTTTAACACTGTTTGCCTCTGTTTAACACTGTTTGCCTCTGTTTAACATTGTTTGCCTCTGTTTGCCTCTGTTTGCCTCTGTTTCACTCTGTTTGCCTTTGGTTCACTCTGTTCGCCTCTGTTTCACTCTGTTTGCCTCTGTTTCACTTGATTGCGTCTGTTTCATTCTGTTTGCCTCTGTTTCACTCTGTTTGCCTCTGTTTCACTCTGATTGCCTCTGTTTCACTCTGTTTGCCTCTGTTTCACTCTGTTTGCCTCTGTTTAACCCTGTTTGCCTCTGTTTAACACTGTTTGCCTCTGTTTAATACTGTTTGCATCTGTTTAAAACTGTTTGCCTCTGTTTAACACTGTTTGCCTCTGTTTAACATTGTTTGCCTCTGTTTGCCTCTGTTTGCCTCTGTTTGCCTCTGTTTGCCTTTGTTTCACTCTGTTTGCCTCTGTTTCACTCTGATTGCCTCTGTTTCACTCTGATTGCCTCTGTTTCATTCTGTTTGCCTCTGTTTCACTCTGCTTCTGTTTCACTCTGTTTGCCTCTGTTTAACAGTGTTTGCCTCTGTTTAACCCTGTTTGCCTCTGTTTAATACTGTTTGCATCTGTTTAACACTGTTTGCCTCTGTTTAACACTGTTTGCCTCTGTTTAACATTGTTTGCCTCTGTTTGCCTCTGTTTGCCTCTGTTTCACTCTGTTTGCCTTTGTTTCAATCTGTTTGCCTCTGTTTCACTCTGTTTGCCTCTGTTTCACTCTGATTGCCTCTGTTTCATTCTGTTTGCCTCTGTTCACTCTGTTTGCCTCTGTTTCACTCTGATTGCCTCTGTTTCACTCTGTTTGCCTCTGTTTCACTCTGTTTGCCTCTGTTTAACCATGTTTGCCTCTGTTTAACACTGTTTGCCTCTGTTTAATAGTGTTTGCATCTGTTTAACACTGTTTGCCTCTGTTTAACACTGTTTTCCTCTGTTTAACATTGTTTGCCTCTGTTTGCCTCTGTTTGCCTTTGTTTCACTCTGTTTGCCTCTGTTTCACTCTGATTGCCTCTGTTTCATTCTGCTTGCCTCTGTTTCACTCTGTATGCCTCTGTTTCACTCTGTTTGCCTCTGTTTAACCCTGCTTGCCTCTGTTTAACACTGTTTGCCTCTGTTTAACCCTGTTTGCCTCTGTTTAATACTGTTTGCATCTGTTTAACACTGTTTGCCTCTGTTTAACACTGTTTGCATCTGTTTGCCTCTGTTTGCCTCTGTTTCACTCTGTTTGCCTTTGTTTCACTCTGTTTGCCTCTGTTTCACTCTGTTTGCCTCTGTTTCACTCTGATTGCCTCTGTTTCATTCTGTTTGCCTCTGTTTCACTCTGTCTGCCTCTGTTTCACTCTGTTTGCCTCTGTTTAACCCTGCTTGCCTCTGTTTAACACTGTTTGCCTCTGTTTAACCCTGTTTGCCTCTGTTTAATACTGTTTGCATCTGTTTAACACTGTTTGCCTCTGTTTAACACTGTTTGCCTCTGTTTAACATTGTTTGCCTCTGTTTGCCTCTGTTTGCCTCTGTTTCACTCTGTTTGCCTTTGGTTCACTCTGTTCGCCTCTGTTTCACTCTGTTTGCCTCTGTTTCACTTGATTGCGTCTGTTTCATTCTGTTTGCCTCTGTTTCAATCTGTTTGCCTCTGTTTCACTCTGATTGCCTCTGTTTCACTCTGTTTGCCTCTGTTTCACTCTGTTTGCCTCTGTTTAACCCTGTTTGCCTCTGTTTAACACTGTTTGCCTCTGTTTAATACTGTTTGCATCTGTTTAAAACTGTTTGCCTCTGTTTAACACTGTTTGCCTCTGTTTAACATTGTTTGCCTCTGTTTGCCTCTGTTTGCCTCTGTTTGCCTCTGTTTGCCTTTGTTTCACTCTGTTTGCCTCTGTTTCACTCTGATTGCCTCTGTTTCACTCTGATTGCCTCTGTTTCATTCTGTTTGCCTCTGTTTCACTCTGCTTCTGTTTCACTCTGTTTGCCTCTGTTTAACAGTGTTTGCCTCTGTTTAACCCTGTTTGCCTCTGTTTAATACTGTTTGCATCTGTTTAACACTGTTTGCCTCTGTTTAACACTGTTTGCCTCTGTTTAACATTGTTTGCCTCTGTTTGCCTCTGTTTGCCTCTGTTTGCCTCTGTTTCACTCTGTTTGCCTTTGTTTCAATCTGTTTGCCTCTGTTTCACTCTGTTTGCCTCTGTTTCACTCTGATTGCCTCTGTTTCATTCTGTTTGCCTCTGTTTCACTCTGTTTGCCTCTGTTTCACTCTGATTGCCTCTGTTTCACTCTGTTTGCCTCTGTTTCACTCTGTTTGCCTCTGTTTAACCATGTTTGCCTCTGTTTAACACTGTTTGCCTCTGTTTAATAGTGTTTGCATCTGTTTAACACTGTTTGCCTCTGTTTAACACTGTTTTCCTCTGTTTAACATTGTTTGCCTCTGTTTGCCTCTGTTTGCCTTTGTTTCACTCTGTTTGCCTCTGTTTCACTCTGTTTGCCTCTGTTTCACTCTGATTGCCTCTGTTTCATTCTGTTTGCCTCTGTTTCACTCTGTTTGCCTCTGTTTCACTCTGTTTGCCTCTGTTTAACAGTGTTTGCCTCTGTTTAACACTGTTTGCCTCTGTTTAACACTGTTTGCCTCTGTTTAACGCTGTTTGCCTCTGTTTAACACTGTTTGCCTCTGTCTATCCCTGTTTGCCTCTGTTTTAGTCTGTTTGCCTCTGTTTTAGTCTGTTTGCCTCTGTTTAAGTCTGTTTACCTCTGTCTAAGTCTGTTTGCCTCTGTTTAACTCTGTTTGCCTCTGTTTAAGTCTGTATGCCTCTGTTTAAGTCTGTCTGCCTCAGTTTCAGTCTGTTTGCCTCTGTTTCACTCTGTTTGCCTCTGTTTCACACTGTTTACCTCTGTTTCACTCTGTGTGCCTCTGTTTCACTCTGTTGCCTCTGGTTAAATCTTCTTGCCTCTGTTTCACTCTGTTTGCCTCTGTTTCACTCTGTTTCACTCTGTTTGCCTCTGTTTCACACTGTTTGCCTCTGATTCACTCTGTTTGCATCTGTTTCACTCTGTTTGCCTCTGTTTAAGTCTTGTTGCTTCTGTTTCACTCTGTTTGCCTCTGTTTAAGTCTTCTTGCCTCTGTTTCACTCTGTTTGCCTCTGTTTCACTCTGGTTCACTCTGTTTTCCTCTGTTTCACTCTGTTTGCCTCTGTTTCACTCTGTCTGCCTCTGTTGCACTCTGTTTGCGTCTGTTTCACTCTGTTTGCCTCTGTTTCACTCTTTTTGCCTCTGTTTCACTCTGCTTGCCTCTGTTTAAGTCTGTTTCACTCTGTTTGCCTCTGTTTAAGTCTTTTTGCATCTGTTTAAGTCTGTTTGCATCTGTTTAAGTCTGTTTGCCTCTGTTTAATCTGTTTGCCTCTTTTTAAGTCTGTTTGCCTCTGGTTCACTCTGTTTGCCTCTGTTTCGCTCTGTTTGCCTCTGTTTCACTCTGTTTCCCTCTGTTTCACTCTGTTTGCATCTGTTTCACTCTGTTTCACTCTGTTTCACTCTGTTTGCCTCTGTTTCACACTGTTTGCCTCTGATTCACTCTGTTTGCCTCTGTTTCACTCTGTTTGCTTCTGTTTAAGTCTTGTTGCTTCTGTTTCACTCTGTTTGCCTCTGTTTAAGTCTGCTTGCCTCTGTTTCACTCTGTTTGCCTCTGTTTCACTCTGGTTCACTCTGTTTGCCTCTGTTTCACTCTGTTTGCCTCTGTTTCACTCTGTTTGCCTCTGTTGCACTCTGTTTGCGTCTGTTTCACTCTGTTTGCCTCTGTTTCACTCTTTTTGCCTCTGTTTCACTCTGCTTGCCTCTGTTTAAGTCTGTTTCACTCTGTTTGCCTCTGTTTAATTCTTTTTGCATCTGTTTAAGTCTGTTTGCATCTGTTTAAGTCTGTTTGCCTCTGTTTAATCTGTTTGCCTCTTTTTAAGTCTGTTTGCCTCTGGTTCACTCTGTTTGCCTCTGTTTCGCTCTGTTTGCCTCTGTTTCACTCTGTTTGCCTCTGTTTCACTCTGTTTGCATCTGTTTCACTCTGTTTGCCTCTGTTTCACTCTGTTTGCATCTGTTTAAGTCTTCTTGCCTCTGTTTCACTCTGTTTGCCTCTGTTTAAGTCTTCTTGCCTCTGTTTCACTCTGTTTGCCTCTGTTTCACTCTGTTTCACTCTGTTGCACTCTGTTTCACTCTGCTTGCCTCTGTTTCACTCTGTTTGCCTTTGTTTCACTCTGTTTGCCTCTGTTTCACTGTGTTTGCCTCAGTTTCACTCTGTTTGCCTCTGTTTCAGTCTTCTTGCGTCTGTTTCACTCTGTTTGCCTCTGTTTCACTCTGCTTCACTCTGTTTCACTCTGTTTGCCTCTGTTTCACTCTGTTTGCCTCTGTTTAACAGTGTTTGCCTCTGTTTAACACTGTTTGCCTCTGTTTAACACTGTTTGCCTCTGTTTAACGCTGTTTGCCTCTGTTTAACACTGTTTGCCTCTGTTTGCCTCTGTTTAAGTCTGTTTAACCCTGTTTCAGTCTTTTTGCCTCTGTTTAACTCTGTTTCACTCTTTATGCCTCTGTTTAATTCTGTTTCACTCTGCTGCCTCTGTTTAACCCTGTTTGCCTCTGTTTAACACTGTTTGCCTCTGTTTAACCCTGTTTGCCTCTGTTTAATACTGTTTGCATCTGTTTAACACTGTTTGCCTCTGTTTAACACTGTTTGCCTCTGTTTGCCTCTGTTTGCCTCTGTTTCACTCTGTTTGCCTTTGTTTCACTCTGTTTGCCTCTGTTTCACTCTGTTTGCCTCTGTTTCACTCTGATTGCCTCTGTTTCATTCTGTTTGCCTCTGTTTCACTCTGTCTGCCTCTGTTTCACTCTGTTTGCCTCTGTTTAACCCTGTTTGCCTCTGTTTAACACTGTTTGCCTCTGTTTAACCCTGTTTGCCTCTGTTTAATACTGTTTGCATCTGTTTAACACTGTTTGCCTCTGTTTAACACTGTTTGCCTCTGTTTAACATTGTTTGCCTCTGTTTGCCTCTGTTTGCCTCTGTTTCACTCTGTTTGCCTTTGGTTCACTCTGTTCGCCTCTGTTTCACACTGTTTGCCTCTGTTTCATTTGATTGCCTCTGTTTCATTCTGTTTGCCTCTGTTTCACTCTGTTTGCCTCTGTTTCACTCTGATTGCCTCTGTTTCACTCTGTTTGCCTCTGTTTCACTCTGTTTGCCTCTGTTTAACCCTGTTTGCCTCTGTTTAACACTGTTTGCCTCTGTTTAATACTGTTTGCATCTGTTTAAAACTGTTTGCCTCTGTTTAACACTGTTTGCCTCTGTTTAACATTCTTTGCCTCTGTTTGCCTCTGTTTGCCTCTGTTTGCCTCTGTTTCACTCTGTTTGCCTTTGTTTCACTCTGTTTGCCTCTGTTTCACTCTGATTGCCTCTGTTTCACTCTGATTGCCTCTGTTTCATTCTGTTTGCCTCTGTTTCACTCTGTTTGCTTCTGTTTCACTCTGTTTGCCTCTGTTTAACAGTGTTTGCCTCTGTTTAACACTGTTTGCCTCTGTTTAACACTGTTTGCCTCTGTTTAACCCTGTTTGCATCTGTTTAACACTGTTTGCCTCTGTTTAACGCTGTTTGCCTCTATTTAACACTGTTTGCCTCTGTTTGCCTCTGTTTAAGTCTTGTTGCTTCTGTTTCACTCTGTTTGCCTCTGTTTAAGTCTTCTTGCCTCTGTTTCACTCTGTTTGCCTCTGTTTCACTCTGGTTCACTCTGTTTGCCTCTGTTTCACTCTGTTTGCCTCTGTTTCACTCTGTTTGCCTCTGTTGCACTCTGTTTGCGTCTGTTTCACTCTGTTTGCCTCTGTTTCACTCTTTTTGCCTCTGTTTCGCTCTGCTTGCCTCTGTTTAAGTCTGTTTCACTCTGTTTGCCTCTTTTTAAGTCTTCCTGCCTCTGTTTCACACTGTTTGCCTCTGATTCACTCTGTTTGCCTCTGTTTCACTCTGTTTGCCTCTGTTTAAGTCTTGTTGCTTCTGTTTCCCTCTGTTTGCCTCTGTTTAAGTCTTCTTGCCTCTGTTTCACTCTGTTTGCCTCTGTTTCACTCTGGTTCACTCTGTTTGCCTCTGTTTCACTCTGTTTGCCTCTGTTTCACTCTGTTTGCCTCTGTTGCACTCTGTTTGCGTCTGTTTCACTCTGTTTGCCTCTGTTTCACTCTTTTTGCCTCTGTTTCACTCTGCTTGCCTCTGTTTAAGCCTGTTTCACTCTGTTTGCCTATGTTTAATTCTTTTTGCATCTGTTTAAGTCTGTTTGCATCTGTTTAAGTCTGTTTGCCTCTGTTTAATCTGTTTGCCTCTTTTTAAGTCTGTTTGCCTCTGGTTCACTCTGTTTGCCTCTGTTTCGCTCTGTTTGCCTCTGTTTCACTCTGTTTGCCTCTGTTTCACTCTGTTTGCATCTGTTTCACTCTGTTTGCCTCTGTTTCACTCTGTTTGCATCTGTTTAAGTCTTCTTGCCTCTGTTTCACTCTGTTTGCCTCTGTTTCACTCTGTTAAACACTCTGTTTCACTCTGTTTGCCTCTGTTTCACTGTGTTTGACTCTGTTTCACTCTGTTTGCCTTTGTTTCACTCTGTTTGCCGCTGGTTCACTCTGTTTGCCTCTGTTTCACTCTGATTGCCTCTGTTTCATTCTGTTTGCCTCTGTTTCACTCTGTTTGCCTCTGTTTCACTCTGTTTGCCTCTGTTTAACAGTGTTTGCCTCTGTTTGACACTGTTTGCCTCTGTTTGCCTCTGTCTGCCTCTGTTTAAGTTTGTTTAATCCTGTTTCACTCTTTTTGCCTCTGTTTAACTCTGTTCCACTCTGTTTGCCTCTGTTAAAGTCTGTTTAAGTCTCTTTGCCTCTGTTTGCCTCTGTCTGCCTCTGTTTGCCTTTGTTTGCCTCTGTTTGCCTCTGTTTAAGTCGGTTTAACTCTGTTTCACTCTTTTTGCCTCTGTTTAAGTCTGTTTCAATCTGTTTGCCTCTGTTTAAGTCTGTTTAAGTCTGTTTGCCTCTGTTTGCCTCTGTTTAAGTCTGTTTAAGTCTGTTTAATTCTGTTTGCCTCTGTTTGCCTCTGTTTAAGTATGTTTCACTGTGTTTGCCTCTGTTTGCCTCTGTTTAAGTCTGTCTGCCTCTGTTTAAGTCTGTTTGCCTCTGTTTAAGTCTGTTTGCCTCTGTTTAAGTCTGTCCGCCTCTGTTTCACTCTGTTTGCCTCTGTTTCACTCTGTTTGCCTCTGTTTGCCTCTGTTTCACTGTGGGTGCCTCTGTTTCACTCTGTTTGCCTCTGGTTAAGTCTTCTTGCCTCTGTTTCACTCTGTTTGCCTCTGTTTAACTCTGTTTCACTCTGTTTGCCTCTGTTTAAGTCTGTTTAAGACTGTTTGCCTCTGTTTGCCTCTGTTTGCCTTTGTTTGCCTTGTTTGCCTCTGTTTATGTCTGTTTAACTCTGTTTCACTCTTTTTGTCTCTGTTTAAGTCTGTTTCAATCTGTTTGCCTCTGTTTCAGTCTGTTTAAGTCTGTTTGCCTCTGTTTGCCTCTGCTTAAGTCTGTTTAAGTCTGTTTAACTCTGTTTGCCTCTGTTTCCCTCTGTTTAAGTCTGTTTCACTCTGTTTGCCTCTGTTTAAGTCTGTTTGCCTCTGTTTAAGTCTGTTTACCTCTGTTTAAGTCTGTTTGCCTCTGTTTAAGTCTGTTTGCCTCTATTTAAGTCTGTATGCCTCTGTTTAATTCTGTCTGCCTCTGTTTCACTCTGTTTGCCTCTGTTTCACTCTGTTTCACTCTGTTTGCCTCTGTTTCACTCTGTTTGCCTCTGTTTCACTCTGTTTGCCTCTGTTTAACCCTGTTTGCCTCTGTTTAACACTGTTTGCCTCTGTTTCACCCTGTTTGCCTCTGTCTAACACTGTCTTCATCTGTTTAACACTGTTTGGAAATGTTTAACACTGTTTGCCTCTGTTTAACACTGTTTGCCTCTCTTTGCCTCTGTTTAAGTCTGTTTAAACCTGTTTCACTGTTTTTGCCTCTGTTTAACTCAGTTTCACTCCGTTTGCCTCTGTTTAAGTCTGTTTACCTCTGTTTAAGTCTGTTTGCCTCTGTTTAAGTCTGTTTGCCTCTTTTTAAGTCTGTTTGCCTCTGTTTCACTCTGTTTCACTCTGTTTGCCTCTGTTTCATTCTGTTTGCCTCTGTTTCACTGTGTTTGCCTCTGTTTCATTCTGTTTGCCTCAATTTCACTGTGTTTGCCTCTGTTTCACTGTGTTTGCCTCTGTTTCACTCTGTTTGCCTCTGTTAAAGTCTTCTTGCCTCTGTTTCACTCTGTTTGCCTCTGTTTCACTCTGTTTCACTCTGTTTGCCTCTGTTTCACTCTGTTTGCCTCTGTTTCACTGTGTTTGCCTCTGTTTCACTCTGTTTGCCTTTGTTTCACTCTGTTTGCCTCTGGTTCACTCTGTTTGCCTCTGTTTCACTCTGATTGCCTCTGTTTCATTCTGTTTGCCTCTGTTTCACTCTGTTTGCCTCTGTTTCACTCTGTTTGCATCTGTTTAACCCTGTTTGCCTCTGTTTAACACTGTTTGCCTCTGTTTAACCCTTTTTGCCTCTGTTTAATACGGTTCGCCTCTGTTTATCACTGTTTGCCTCTGTTTAACACTGTTTGCCTCTGTTTAATTCTGTTTCAGTCTGTTTGCCTCTGTTTCACTGTGTTTGCCTCTGTTTCACTCTGTTTCACTCTGTTTGCCTCTGTTTCACTCTGTTTCACTCTGTTTGCCTCTGTTTAAGTCTGTTTAAGTCTGTTTGCCTCTGTTTGCCTCTGCTTAAGTCTGTTTAAGTCTGTTTAACTCTGTTTGCCTCTGTTTAATTCTGTTTCAGTCTGTTTGCCTCTGTTTCACTCTGTTTGCCTCTGTTTCATTATGTTTGGCTCTGTTTCACTGTGTTTGCCTCTGTTTCACTCTGTTTGCCTCTGTTTAAGTCCTCTTGCCTCTGTTTCACTCTGTTTGCCTCTGTTTCACTCTGTTTCACTCTGTTTGCCTCTGTTCCACTCTGTTTCACTCTGTTTGCCTCTGTTTAAGTCTGTTTAAGTCTGTTTGCCTCTGTTTGCCTCTGCTTAAGTCTGTTTAAGTCTGTTTAACTCTGTTTGCCTCTGTTTCCCTCTGTTTAAGTCTGCTTCACTGTGTTTGCCTCTGTTTAAGTCTGTTTGCCTCTGTTTAAGTCTGTTTACCTCTGTTTAAGTCTGTTTGCCTCTATTTAAGTCTGTATGCCTCTGTTTACGTCTGTCTGCCTCTGTTTCACTCTGTTTGCCTCTGTTTCACTCTGTTTCACTCTGTTTGCCTCTGTTTCACTCTGTTTGCCTCTGTTTCACTCTGTTTGCCTCTGTTTAACCCTGTTTGCCTCTGTTTAACACTGTTTGCCTCTGTTTCACCCTGTTTGCCTCTGTCTAACACTGTCTGCATCTGTTTAACACTGTTTGGAAATGTTTAACACGGTTTGCCTCTGTTTAACTCTGTTTCACTCTGTTTGCCTCTGTTTAAATCTGTTTAAGACTGTTTGCCTCTGTTTGCCTCTGTTTGCCTTTGTTTGCCTTGTTTGCCTCTGTTTATGTCTGTTTATCTCTGTTTCACTCTTTTTGCCTCTGTTTAAGTCTGTTTCAATCTGTTTGCCTCTGTTTAAGTCTGTTTAAGTCTGTTTGCCTCTGTTTGCCTCTGCTTAAGTCTGTTTAAGTCTGTTTAACTCTGTTTGCCTCTGTTTCCCTCTGTTTAAGTCTGTTTCACTGTGTTTGCCTCTGTTTAAGTCTGTTTGCCTCTGTTTAAGTCTGTTTACCTCTGTTTAAGTCTGTTTGCCTCTGTTTAAGTCTGTTTGCCTCTATTTAAGTCTGTATGCCTCTGTTTAAGTCTGTCTGCCTCTGTTTCACTCTGTTTGCCTCTGTTTCACTCTGTTTGCCTCTGTTTCACTCTGTTTGCCTCTGTTTCACTCTGTTTGCCTCTGTTTAACCCTGTTTGCCTCTGTTTAACACTGTTTGCCTCTGTTTCACCCTGTTTGCCTCTGTCTAACACTGTCTTCATCTGTTTAACACTGTTTGGAAATGTTTTACACTGATTGCCTCTGTTTAACACTGTTTGCCTCTGTTTGCCTCTGTTTAAGTCTGTTTAAACCTGCTTCACTGTTTTTGCCTCTGTTTAACTCAGTTTCACTCCGTTTGCCTCTGTTTAAGTCTGTTTACCTCTGTTTAAGTCTGTTTGCCTCTGTTTAAGTCTGTTTGCCTCTTTTTAATTCTGTTTGCCTCTGTTTCACTCTGTTTCACTCTGTTTGCCTCTGTTTCATTCTGTTTGCCTCTG
>JANJGN010004120.1:0-36535 GCA_026770705.1 Isurus oxyrinchus
TGTTTTAAATCTGTTTGCCTATGTTTAAGTCTTTTTAACTCTGTTTGCCTCTGTTCAACTCTGTTTAACTCTGTTTCACTCTGTATGCCTCTGTTTAACTCTGTTTCACTCATTTTCCCTTGGTTTGCCTCTGTTTAACACTGTCTAACTCTGCTTGCCTCTGTTTAACTCTGTTTGCCTCTGTTCAACTATGTTTAACTCTGTTTGCCTCAGTTCTACTCTGTTTCACTCTGTTTCCCTCTGTTTGCCTCTGTTTAACTCTGTTTAAATCTGTTGAACTCTGTTTGCCTCTGTTTAACTCTGTTTAACTCTTTTCGCCTCTGCTGAACACTGTTTATGTCTGCTGAACTCTGTTTGCCTCTGTTTAACGTTGTTTAACCCAGTTTGCCTCTGTTTAACTCTGTTTAACTCTGTTTGCCTCTGTTTAACTGTATTTAACTCTGTTTGTCTCGTTTTAAGGCTGTTTAAATCAGTTTTGCCTATGTTTAAATCTGTTTAACTCTGTATGCCTCTGTTTAACTCTGTTTAACCCTGTTTGCCTCTGTTTAACTCTGTTTAAATCTGTTTGCCTATGTTTAACTCGTTTTAACTCTGTTTGCCTCTGTTCAACTCTGTTTAACTCTGTTTATCTCTGTATGTATCTGTTTAACTCCTTTTCACGCATTTTCCCTTGGTTTGCCTCTGTTTAACACTGTTTAAGCCTGTTCGCCTATGTTTAACTCCGTTTAACTCTGTTTGCCTCTGTTTCAATCTATCTAACAATGTTTGCCTCTGTTTAACTCACTTTAATTCTGTTTGACTCTGCTTAACTCTATTTTTTCTATTTCACGCTGTTAAACTCTGTTTGCCTCTGTTTAACTCTGTTTAACTCTGTATGCCTCTGTTTAACTCTGTTTCACTCATTTTCCCTTGGTTTGCCTCTGTTTAACACTGTTTAACTCTGTTTGAGTCTGTTTAACTCTGTTTGCCTCTGTTCAACTATGTTTAACTCTGTTTGCCTCTGTCTTACTCTGTTTCACTCTGTTTTCCTCTGCCTCTGTTTAACTCTGTTTAAATCTGTTGAACTCTGTTTGCCCTCTGTTTAACTCTGTTTAACTCTTTTCGCCTCTGCTGAACACTGTTTATGACTGTTGAACTCTGTTTGCTTCTGTTTAACGCTGCTTAACCCAGTTTGCCACTGTTTAACTCTGTTGAACTCTGTTTGCCTCTGTTTAACTCTGTTTAACTCTGTTTGCCTCTGTTCAATTCTGTTTAACTCTGTTTCACTCTATTTGCCTCTGTTTAACTGTGTTTCACTCTGTTTCCCTCTGTTTGCCTCTGTTTAACTCTGCTTAACTCTGTTGAAAACTGTTTGCCTCTGTTTAACTCAGGTTAGCTCTGTTTGCCTCTGTTTAACTCTGGTTAACTCTGTTCGCCTCTGTTTAACTCTGTTTAACTCTGTTTGCATCTGTTTAATCTGTTTAACACTCTTTGCCTCTGTTCGACTCTGTTTAACTCTGTTTCACTCTTTTACCCTCTGTTTGCCTCTGTTTAACTCTGTTTAATTCAGTTGAACTCTGTTTACATCTGTTGAACTCCGTTTGCCTCTGTTTCAATCTATTTAACTCTGTTTGCCTCTGTTCAACTCTGTTTAACTCTGTTTCACTCTGTATGCCTCTGTTTAACTGTGTTTCACTCTGTTTCACTCTGTTTGCCTCTGTTTAACTCTGTTTAACTCTGTTGAAAACTGTTTGCCTCTGTTTAACTCTGTTTAATTCAGTTGAACTCTGTTTACATCTGTTTAACTCTGTTTGCCTCTGTTTAACTCTGTTTATCTCTGTTTTGCCTCTGTTTCAGTCTGTTTCACACTGTTTCCCTCTGTCTGCCTCTGTTTAAATCAGTTTAACTCTGTTTATTACTGTTCAACTCTGTTTGCCTCTATTTCTATCTATTAAACTCTTTTTGTTTCTGTTCAACTGTGTTTTACACTGTACGCCTCTGTTTAACTCTGTGTCAATCTGTTTCCCTCTGTTTGCATCTGTTTAACTCTGTTTTAATCTGTTTGCCTATGTTTAACTCTTTTTAACTCTTTTTGCCTCTGTTCAACTCTGTTTAACTCTGTTTATCTCTGTATGCCTCTGTTTAACTCTGTTTCACTCATTTTCCCTTGGTTTGCCTCTGTATAACACTGTTTAACTCTGCTTGCCTCTGTTTAACTCTGTTTGCCTCTGTTCAACTATGTTTAACTCTGTTTGCCTCAGTTTTACTCTGTTCCACTCTGTTTCCCTCTGTTTGCCTCTGTTTAACTCTGTTTAAATCTGTTGAACTCTGTTTGCCTCTGTTTAACTCTGTTTAACTCTTTTCGCCTCTGCTGAACACTGTTTATGTCTGTTGAACTCTGTTTGCCTCTGTTTAACGTTGTTTAACCCAGTTTGCCTCTGTTTAACTCTGTTTTAACTCTGTTTAACTGTATTTAACTCTGTTTGTCTCGTTTTAAGGCTGTTTAACTCTGTTTGCCTATGTTTAAATCTGTTTAACTCTGTATGCCTCTGTTTAACTCTGTTTAACTCTGTTTGCCTCTGTTTAACTCTGTCTAAATCTGTTTGCCTATGTTTAACTCTTTTTAACTCTGTTTGCCTCTGTTCAACTCAGTTTAACTCTGTTTATCTCTGTATGCCTCTGTTTAACTCCTTTTCACTCATTTTCCCTTGGTTTGCCTCTGTTTAACACTGTTTAAGTCTGTTTGCCTATGTTTAACTCCGTTTAACTCTGTTTGCCTCTGGTTCAATCTATCTAACACTGTTTGCCTCTGTTTAACTCTCTTTAATTCTGTTTGACTCCGCTTAACTCTATTTTTTCTATTTAACGCTGTTTAAATCTGTTTGCCTCTGTTTAACTCTGTTTAACTCTGTTTGCCTCTGTTTAACTCTATTTAACTCTGTTTGTCTCGGTTTAAGGCTGTTTAACTCTGTTTGCCTATGTTTAAATCTGTTTAACTCTGTATGCCTCTGTTTAACTCTGTTTAACTCTGTTTGCCTCTGTTTAACTCTGTTTAAATCTGTTTGCCTATGTTTAACTCTTTTTAACTCTGTTTGCCTCTGTTCAACTCTGTTTCACTCATTTTCCCTTGGTTTGCCACTGTTCAACTCTGTTTAACTCTGTTTGAGTCTGTTTAACTCTGTTTGCCTCTGTTCAACCTATGTTTAACTCTGCTTGCCTCTGTTTTACTCTGTTTCACTCTGTTTCCCTCTGTTTGCCTCTGTTTAACTCTGTTTGAATCTGTTGAACTCTGTTTGCCTCTGTTTAACTCTGTTTAACTCTTTTCGCCTCTGCTGAGCACTGTTTATGTCCGTTGAACTCTGTTTGCCTCTGTTTCACGCTGTTTAACCCAGTTTGCCACTGTTTAACTCTGTTTAACTCTGTTTGCCTCTGTTTAACTCTATTTCACTCTGTTTGTCTCGGTTTAAGGCTGTTTAACTCTGTTTGCCTATGTTTAAATCTGTTTAACAGTGTATGCCTCTGTTTCACTCTGTTTAACTCTGTTTGCCTCTGTTCAATTCTGTTTAACTCTGTTTCACTCTATTTGCCTCTGTTTAACTGTGTTTCACTCTGTTTCCCTCTGTTTGCCTCTGTTTAACTATGTTTAACTCTGTTGAAAACTGTTTAACTCTGTTTAACTCTTTTTAACTCTGTTTGCCTCTGTTCAACTCTGTTTAACTCTGTCTATCTCTGTATGCCTCTGTTTAACTCTGTTTCACTCATTTTCCCTTGGTTTGCCTCTGTTTAACACTGTTTAACTCTGCTTGCCTCTGTTTAACTCTGTTTGCCTCTGTTCAAATATGTTTAACTCTGTTTGCCTCTGTTTTACTCTGTTTCACTCAGTTTCCCTCTGTTTGCCTCTGTTTATCTCTGTTTAAATCTGTTGAACTCTGTTTGCCTCTGTTTAACTCTATTTAACTCTTTTTGCCTCTGCTGAACACTGTTTATGTCTGTTGAACTCTGTTTGCCTCTGTTTAACGCTGTTTAACTCTGTTTTGCCTCTGTTTGCCTCTGTTTAACTCTGTTTAACCATGTTTGCCACTCTTTAAATCTGTTTAGCTCTGTTTGCCTCTGTTCAACTCTGTTGTTCTCTATTTAACTCTGTTTAACTCTGTTTAACTCTGTTTGCCTCTGTTCAATTCTGTTTAACTCTGTTTCACTCTATTTGCCTCTGTTTAACTGTGTTTCACTCTGTTTCCCTCTGTTTGCATCTGTTTAACTATGTATAACTCTGTTGAAAACTGTTTGCCTCTGTTTAACTCTGGTTAACTCTGTTTGCCTCTGTTTAACTCTGGTTAACTCTGTTCGCCTCTGTTTAACTCTGTTTAACTCTGTTTGCATCTGTTTAATCTGTTTAACACTCTTTGCCTCTGTTCGACTCTGTTTAACTCTGTTTCACTCTTTTACCCTCTGTTTGCCTCTGTTTAACTCTGTTTAATTCAGTTGAACTCTGTTTACATCTGTTGAACTCCGTTTGCCTCTGTTTCAACCTATTTAACTCTGTTTGCCTCTGTTCAACTCTGTTTAACTCTGTTTCACTCTGTATGCCTCTGTTTAACTGTGTTTCACTCTGTTTCACTCTGTTTGCCTCTGTTTAACTCTGTTTAACTCTGTTGAAAACTGTTTGCCTCTGTTTAACTCTGTTTAATTCAGTTGAACTCTGTTTACATCTGTTTAACTCTGTTTGCCTCTGTTTAACTCTGTTTATCTCTGTTTGCCTCTGTTTCAGTCTGTTTCACACTGTTTCCCTCTGTTTGCCTCTGTTTAAATCAGTTTAACTCTGTTTATTACTGTTCAACTCTGTTTGCCTCTATTTCTATCTATTAAACTCTTTTTGTTTCTGTTCAACTGTGTTTTACACTGTACGCCTCTGTTTAACTCTGTGTCAATCTGTTTCCCTCTGTTTGCATCTGTTTAACTCTGTTTTAATCTGTTTGCCTATGTTTAACTCTTTTTAACTCTTTTTGCCTCTGTTCAACTCTGTTTAACTCTGTTTATCTCTGTATGCCTCTGTTTAACTCTGTTTCACTCATTTTCCCTTGGTTTGCCTCTGTATAACACTGTTTAACTCTGCTTGCCTCTGTTTAACTCTGTTTGCCTCTGTTCAACTATGTTTAACTCTGTTTGCCTCAGTTTTACTCTGTTCCACTCTGTTTCCCTCTGTTTGCCTCTGTTTTAACTCTGTTTAAATCTGTTGAACTCTGTTTGCCTCTGTTTAACTCTGTTTAACTCTTTTCGCCTCTGCTGAACACTGTTTATGTCTGTTGAACTCTGTTTGCCTCTGTTTAACGTTGTTTAACCAGTTTGCCTCTGTTTAACTCTGTTTAACTCTGTTTAACTGTATTTAACTCTGTTTGTCTCGTTTTAAGGCTGTTTAACTCTGTTTGCCTATGTTTAAATCTGTTTAACTCTGTATGCCTCTGTTTAACTCTGTTTAACTCTGTTTGCCTCTGTTTAACTCTGTCTAAATCTGTTTGCCTATGTTTAACTCTTTTTAACTCTGTTTGCCTCTGTTCAACTCAGTTTAACTCTGTTTATCTCTGTATGCCTCTGTTTAACTCCTTTTCACTCATTTTCCCTTGGTTTGCCTCTGTTTAACACTGTTTAAGTCTGTTTGCCTATGTTTAACTCCGTGTAACTCTGTTTGCCTCTGGTTCAATCTATCTAACACTGTTTGCCTCTGTTTAACTCTCTTTAATTCTGTTTGACTCCGCTTAACTCTATTTTTTCTATTTAACGCTGTTTAAATCTGTTTGCCTCTGTTTAACTCTGTTTAACTCTGTTTGCCTCTGTTTAACTCTATTTAACTCTGTTTGTCTCGGTTTAAGGCTGTTTAACTCTGTTTGCCTATGTTTAAATCTGTTTAACTCTGTATGCCTCTGTTTAACTCTGTTTAACTCTGTTTGCCTCTGTTTAACTCTGTTTAAATCTGTTTGCCTATGTTTAACTCTTTTTAACTCTGTTTGCCTCTGTTCAACTCTGTTTCACTCATTTTCCCTTGGTTTGCCACTGTTCAACTCTGTTTAACTCTGTTTGAGTCTGTTTAACTCTGTTTGCCTCTGTTCAACTATGTTTAACTCTGCTTGCCTCTGTTTTACTCTGTTTCACTCTGTTTCCCTCTGTTTGCCTCTGTTTAACTCTGTTTGAATCTGTTGAACTCTGTTTGCCTCTGTTTAACTCTGTTTAACTCTTTTCGCCTCTGCTGAGCACTGTTTATGTCCGTTGAACTCTGTTTGCCTCTGTTTCACGCTGTTTAACCCAGTTTGCCACTGTTTAACTCTGTTTAACTCTGTTTGCCTCTGTTTAAACTCTATTTAACTCTGTTTGTCTCGGTTTAAGGCTGTTTAACTCTGTTTGCCTATGTTTAAATCTGTTTAACAGTGTATGCCTCTGTTTCACTCTGTTTAACTCTGTTTGCCTCTGTTCAATTCTGTTTAACTCTGTTTCACTCTATTTGCCTCTGTTTAACTGTGTTTCACTCTGTTTCCCTCTGTTTGCCTCTGTTTAACTATGTTTAACTCTGTTGAAAACTGTTTTAACTCTGTTTAACTCTTTTTAACTCTGTTTGCCTCTGTTCAACTCTGTTTAACTCTGTTTATCTCTGTATGCCTCTGTTTAACTCTGTTTCACTCATTTTCCATTGGTTTGCCTCAGTATAACACTGTTTAACTCTGTTTGCCTCTGTTCAACTATGTTTAACTCTGTTTGCCTCAGTTTTACTCTGTTTCACTCTGTTTCCCTCTGTTTGCCTCTGTCTAACTCTGTTTAAATCTGTTGAACTCTGTTTGCCTCTGTTTAACTCTGTTTAACTCTTTTTGCCTCTGCTGAACACTGTTTATGTCTGTTGAACTCTGTTTGCCTCTGTTTAACGTTGTTTAACCCAGTTTGCCTCTGTTTAACTCTGTTTAACTCTGTATGCCTCTGTTTAACTGTATTTAACTCTGTTTGTCTCGTTTCAAGGCTGTTTAACTCTGTTTGCCTATGTTTTAAATCTGTTTAACTCTGTATGCCTCTGTTTAACTCTGTTTAACTCTGTTTGCCTCTGTTTAACTCTGTTTAAATCTGTTTGCCTACGTTTTAACTCTTTTTAACTCTGTTTGCCTCTGTTCAACTCTGTTTAACTCTGTTTTTATCTGTATGCCTCTGTTTAACTCCTTTTCACTCATTTTCCTTGGTTTGCCTCTGTTTAACACTGTTTAAGTCTGTTTGCCTATGTTTAACTCCGTTTAACTCTGTTTGCCTCTGTTTCAATCTATCTAACACTGTCTGCCTCTGTTTAACTCTCTTTAATTCTGTTTGACTCTGCTTAACTCTATTTTTTCTATTTAACGCTGTTTAACTCTGTTTGCCTCTGTTTAACTCTGTTTAACTCTGTTTGCCTCTGTTTAACTCTATTTAACTCTGTTTGTCTCGGTTTAAGGCTGTTTAACTCTGTTTGCCTATGTTTAAATCTGTTTAACTCTGTATGCCTCTGTTTAACTCTGTTTAACTCTGTTTGCCTCTTTTTAACTCTGTTTAAATCTGTTTGCCTATGTTTAACTCTTTTTAACTCTGTTTGCCTCTGTTCAACTCTGTTTAACTCTGTTTATCTCTGTATGCCTCTGTTTAACTCTGTTTCACTCATTTTCCCTTGGTTTGCCTCTGTTTAACACTGTTTAACTCTGTTTGAGTCTGTTTAACTCTGTTTGCCTCTGTGCAACTATGTTTAACTCTGTTTGCCTCTGTTTTACTCTGTTTCACTCTGTTTCCCTCTGTTTGCCTCTGTTTAACTCTGTTTAAATCTGTTGAACTCTGTTTGCCTCTGTTTAACTCTGTTTAACTCTTTTCGCCTCTGCTGAGCACTGTTTATGTCCGTTGAACTCTGTTTGCCTCTGTTTAACGCTGTTTAACCCAGTGTTTGCCACTGTTTAACTCTGTTTAACTCTGTTTGCCTCTGTTTAACTCTATTTAACTCTGTTTGTCTCGGTTTAAGGCTGTTTAACTCTGTTTGCCTCTGTTTAAAACTGTTTAACAGTGTATGCCTCTGTTTCACTCTGTTTAACTCTGTTTGCCTCTGTTCAATTCTGTTTAACTCTGTTTCACTCTATTTGCCTCTGTTTAACTGTGTTTCACTCTGTTTCCCTCTGTTTGCCTCTGTTTAATTATGTTTAACTCTGTTGAAAACTGTTTGCCTCTGTTTAACTCTGGTTAACTCTGTTTGCCTCTGTTTAACTCTGGTTAACTCTGTTTGCCTCTGTTTAACTCTGTTTGCATCTGTTTAATCCGTTTAACACTCTTTGCCTCTGTTCGACTCTGTTTAACTGTGTTTCACTCTGTTACCCTCTGTTTGCCTCTGTTTAACTCTGTTTAATTCAGTTGAACTCTGTTTACATCTGTTGAACTCCGTTTGCCTCTGTTTCAACCTATTTAACTCTGTTTGCCTCTGTTTCAACTCTGTTTAACTCTGTTTCACTCTGTATGCCTCTGTTTAACTGTGTTTCACTCTGTTTCACTCTGTTTGCCTCTGTTTAACTCTGTTTAACTCTGTTGAAAACTGCTTGCCTCTGTTTAACTATGTTTAATTCATTTGAACTCTGTTTACGTCTGTTTAACTCTGTTTGCCTCTGTTTAACTCTGTTTATCTCTGTTTGCCTCTGTTTCAGTCTGTTTCACTCTGTTTCCCTCTCTTTGCCGCTGTTTAAATCAGTTTAACTCTGTTGAACTCTGTTTATTACTGTTCAACTCTGTTTGCCTCTATTTCTATCTATTAAACTCTTTTTGTTTCTGTTCAACTGTGTTTTACACTGTACGCCTCTGTTTAACTCTGTGTCAATCTGTTTCCCTCTGTTTGCATCTGTTTAACTCTGTTTTAATCTGTTTGCCTATGTTTAACTCTTTTTAACTCCTTTTGCCTCTGTTCAAGTCTGTTTAACTCTGTTTATCTCTGTATGCCTATGTTTAACTCTGTTTAACTCTTTTCGCCTCTGCTGAACACTGTTTATGTCTGTTGAACTCTGTTTGCCTCTGTTTAACGCTGCTTAACCCAGTTTGCCTCTGTTTAACTCTGTTTAACTCTGGTTGCCTCGGTTTAACTCTATTTAACTCTGCTTGTCTCGGTTTAAGGCTGTGTTAACTCTGTTTGCCTATGTTAAATCTGTTTAACTCTGTATGCCTCTGTTTAACTCTGTTTAACTCTGTTTGCCTCTGTTTAACTCTGTTTTAATCTGTTTGCCTATGTTTAACTCTTTTTAACTCTGTTTGCCTCTGTTCAACTCTGTTTAACTCTGTTTATCTCTGTATGCCTCTGTTTAACTCTGTTTCACTCATTTTCCCTTGGTTTGCCTCTGTTTAACTCTGTTTGCCTCTGTTCAACTATGTTTTAACTCTGTTTGCCTCTGTTTTACTCTGTTTCACTCAGTTTCCCTCTGTTTGCCTCTGTTTATCTCTGTTTAAATCTGTTGAACTCTGTTTGCCTCTGTTTAACTCTATTTAACTCTTTTTGCCTCTGCTGAACACTGTGTATGTCTGTTGAACTCTGTTTGCCTCTGTTTAACGCTGTTTAACTCTGTTTGCCTCTGTTTAACTCTGTTTAACTCTGTATGCCCCTGTTTAACTCTGTTTGCCTCTGTTTGCCTCTGTTTTAACTCTGTTTGCCTCATTTTAACTCTGTTTTACTCTGTTTAACTCTTTTCGCCTCTGCTGAACACTGTTTTTGTCTGTTGAACTCTGTTTGCCTCTGTTTAACGCTGTTTAACCCAGTTTGCCTCTGTTTAACTCTGTTTCACTCTGTTTGCCTCTGTTTAACTGTATTGAACTCTGCTTGTCTCGGTTTATGGCTGTTTAACTCTGTTTGCCTATGTTTAAATCTGTTTAACTCTGTATGCCTCTGTTTAACTCTGTTTTAACTCTGTTTGCCTCTGTTTAACTCTGTTTAAATCTGTTTGCCTATGTTTAACTCTTTTTAACTCTGTTTGCCTCTGTTCAACTCTGTTTAACTCTGTCTATCTCTGTATGCCTCTGTTTAACTCTGTTTCACTCATTTTCCCTTGGTTTGCCTCTGTTTAACACTGTTTAACTCTGCTTGCCTCTGTTTAACTCTGTTTGCCTCTGTTCAAATATGTTTAACTCTGTTTGCCTCTGTTTTACTCTGTTTCACTCTGTTTCCCTCTGTTTGCCTCTGTTTATCTCTGTTTAAATCTGTTGAACTCTGTTTGCCTCTGTTTAACTCTATTTAACTCTTTTTGCCTCTGCTGAACACTGTTTATGTCTGTTGAACTCTGTTTGCCTCTGTTTAACGCTGTTTAACTCTGTTTGCCTCTGTTTGCCTCTGTTTAACTCTGTTTAACCATGTTTGCCACTCTTTAAATCTGTTTAGCTCTGTTTGCCTCTGTTCAACTCTGTTGATCTCTATTTAACTCTGTTTAACTCTGTTTAACTCTGTTTGCCTCTGTTCAATTCTGTTTAACTCTGTTTCACTCTATTTGCCTCTGTTTAACTGTGTTTCACTCTGTTTCCCTCTGTTTGCATCTGTTTAACTATGTTTAACTCTGTTGAAAACTGTTTGCCTCTGTTTTAACTCTGGTTAACTCTGTTTGCCTCTGTTTAACTCTGGTTAACTCTGTTCGCCTCTGTTTAACTCTGTTTAACTCTGTTTGCATCTGTTTAATCTGTTTAACACTCTTTGCCTCTGTTCGACTCTGTTTAACTCTGTTTCACTCTTTTACCCCTCTGTTTGCCTCTGTTTAACTCTGTTTAATTCAGTTGAACTCTGTTTACATCTGTTGAACTCCGTTTGCCTCTGTTTCAACCTATTTAACTCTGTTTGCCTCTGTTCAACTCTGTTTAACTCTGTTTCACTCTGTATGCCTCTGTTTAACTGTGTTTCACTCTGTTTCACTCTGTTTGCCTCTGTTTAACTCTGTTTAACTCTGTTGAAAACTGTTTGCCTCTGTTTAACTCTGTTTAATTCAGTTGAACTCTGTTTACATCTGTTTAACTCTGTTTGCCTCTGTTTAACTCTGTTTATCTCTGTTTGCCTCTGTTTCAGTCTGTTTCACACTGTTTCCCTCTGTTTGCCTCTGTTTAAATCAGTTTAACTCTGTTTATTACTGTTCAACTCTGTTTGCCTCTATTTCTATCTATTAAACTCTTTTTGTTTCTGTTCAACTGTGTTTTACACTGTACGCCTCTGTTTAACTCTGTGTCAATCTGTTTCCCTCTGTTTGCATCTGTTTAACTCTGTTTTAATCTGTTTGCCTATGTTTAACTCTTTTTAACTCTTTTTGCCTCTGTTCAACTCTGTTTAACTCTGTTTATCTCTGTATGCTCTGTTTAACTCTGTTTCACTCATTTTCCCTTGGTTTGCCTCTGTATAACACTGTTTAACTCTGCTTGCCTCTGTTTAACTCTGTTTGCCTCTGTTCAACTATGTTTAACTCTGTTTGCCTCAGTTTTACTCTGTTCCACTCTGTTTCCCTCTGTTTGCCTCTGTTTAACTCTGTTTAAAATCTGTTGAACTCTGTTTGCCTCTGTTTAACTCTGTTTAACTCTTTTCGCCTCTGCTGAACACTGTTTATGTCTGTTTGAACTCTGTTTGCCTCTGTTTAACGTTGTTTAACCCAGTTTGCCTCTGTTTAACTCTGTTTAACTCTGTTTAACTGTATTTAACTCTGTTTGTCTCGTTTTAAGGCTGTTTAACTCTGTTTGCCTATGTTTAAATCTGTTTAACTCTGTATGCCTCTGTTTAACTCTGTTTAACTCTGTTTGCCTCTGTTTAACTCTGTCTAAATCTGTTTGCCTATGTTTAACTCTTTTTAACTCTGTTTGCCTCTGTTCAACTCAGTTTAAACTCTGTTTATCTCTGTATGCCTCTGTTTAACTCCTTTTCACTCATTTTCCTTGGTTTGCCTCTGTTTAACACTGTTTAAGTCTGTTTGCCTATGTTTAACTCCGTTTAACTCTGTTTGCCTCTGGTTCAATCTATCTAACACTGTTTGCCCTCTGTTTAACTCTCTTTAATTCTGTTTGACTCCGCTTAACTCTATTTTTTCTATTTAACGCTGTTTAAATCTGTTTGCCTCTGTTTAACTCTGTTTAACTCTGTTTTGCCTCTGTTTAACTCTATTTAACTCTGTTTGTCTCGGTTTAAGGCTGTTTAACTCTGTTTGCCTATGTTTAAATCTGTTTAACTCTGTATGCCTCTGTTTAACTCTGTTTAACTCTGTTTGCCTCTGTTTTAACTCTGTTTAAATCTGTTTGCCTATGTTTAACTCTTTTTAACTCTGTTTGCCTCTGTTCAACTCTGTTTCACTCATTTTCCCTTGGTTTGCCACTGTTCAACTCTGTTTAACTCTGTTTGAGTCTGTTTAACTCTGTTTGCCTCTGTTCAACTATGTTTAACTCTGCTTGCCTCTGTTTTACTCTGTTTCACTCTGTTTCCCCTCTGTTTGCCTCTGTTTAACTCTGTTTGAATCTGTTGAACTCTGTTTGCCTCTGTTTAACTCTGTTTAACTCTTTTCGCCTCTGCTGAGCACTGTTTATGTCCGTTGAACTCTGTTTGCCTCTGTTTCACGCTGTTTAACCCAGTTTGCCACTGTTTAACTCTGTTTAACTCTGTTTGCCTCTGTCTAACTCTATTTAACTCTGTTTGTCTCGGTTTAAGGCTGTTTAACTCTGTTTGCCTATGTTTAAATCTGTTTAACAGTGTATGCCTCTGTTTCACTCTGTTTAACTCTGTTTGCCTCTGTTCAATTCTGTTTAACTCTGTTTCACTCTATTTGCCTCTGTTTAACTGTGTTTCACTCTGTTTCCCTCTGTTTGCCTCTGTTTAACTATGTTTAACTCTGTTGAAAACTGTTTAACTCTGTTTAACTCTTTTTAACTCTGTTTGCCTCTGTTCAACTCTGTTTAACTCTGTTTATCTCTGTATGCCTCTGTTTAACTCTGTTTCACTCATTTTCCATTGGTTTTGCCTCAGTATAACACTGTTTAACTCTGTTTGCCTCTGTTCAACTATGTTTAACTCTGTTTGCCTCAGTTTTACTCTGTTTCACTCTGTTTCCCTCTGTTTGCCTCTGTCTAACTCTGTTTTAAATCTGTTGAACTCTGTTTGCCCTCTGTTTAACTCTGTTTAACTCTTTTTGCCTCTGCTGAACACTGTTTATGTCTGTTGAACTCTGTTTGCCTCTGTTTTAACGTTGTTTAACCCAGTTTGCCTCTGTTTAACTCTGTTTAACTCTGTTTGCCTCTGTTTAACTGTATTTAACTCTGTTTGTCTCGTTTCAAGGCTGTTTAACTCTGTTTGCCTATGTTTAAATCTGTTTAACTCTGTATGCCTCTGTTTAACTCTGTTTAACTCTGTTTGCCTCTGTTTAACTCTGTTTAAATCTGTTTGCCTACGTTTAACTCTTTTTAACTCTGTTTGCCTCTGTTCAACTCTGTTTAACTCTGTTTTTATCTGTATGCCTCTGTTTAACTCCTTTTCACTCATTTTCCCTTGGTTTGCCTCTGTTTAACACTGTTTAAGTCTGTTTGCCTATGTTTAACTCCGTTTAACTCTGTTTGCCTCTGTTTCAATCTATCTAACACTGTCTGCCTCTGTTTAACTCTCTTTAATTCTGTTTGACTCTGCTTAACTCTATTTTTTCTATTTAACGCTGTTTAACTCTGTTTGCCTCTGTTTAACTCTGTTTAACTCTGTTTGCCTCTGTTTAACTCTATTTAACTCTGTTTGTCACGGTTTAAGGCTGTTTAACTCTGTTTGCCTATGTTTAAATCTGTTTAACTCTGTATGCCTCTGTTTAACTCTGTTTAACTCTGTTTGCCTCTTTTTAACTCTGTTTAAATCTGTTTGCCTATGTTTAACTCTTTTTAACTCTGTTTGCCTCTGTTCAACTCTGTTTAACTCTGTTTATCTCTGTATGCCTCTGTTTAACTCTGTTTCACTCATTTTCCCTTGGTTTGCCTCTGTTTAACACTGTTTAACTCTGTTTGAGTCTGTTTAACTCTGTTTGCCTCTGTGCAACTATGTTTAACTCTGTTTGCCTCTGTTTTACTCTGTTTCACTCTGTTTCCCTCTGTTTGCCTCTGTTTAACTCTGTTTAATCTGTTGAACTCTGTTTGCCTCTGTTTAACTCTGTTTAACTCTTTCGCCTCTGCTGAGCACTGTTTATGTCCGTTGAACTCTGTTTGCCTCTGTTTAACGCTGTTTAACCCCAGTTTGCCACTGTTTAACTCTGTTTAACTCTGTTTGCCTCTGTTTAACTCTATTTAACTCTGTTTGTCTCGGTTTAAGGCTGTTTAACTCTGTTTGCCTCTGTTTAAAACTGTTTAACAGTGTATGCCTCTGTTTCACTCTGTTTAACTCTGTTTGCCTCTGTTCAATTCTGTTTAACTCTGTTTCACTCTATTTGCCTCTGTTTAACTGTGTTTCACTCTGTTTCCCTCTGTTTGCCTCTGTTTAATTATGTTTAACTCTGTTGAAAACTGTTTGCCTCTGTTTAACTCTGGTTAACTCTGTTTGCCTCTGTTTAACTCTGGTTAACTCTGTTTGCCTCTGTTTAACTCTGTTTGCATCTGTTTAATCCGTTTAACACTCTTTGCCTCTGTTCGACTCTGTTTAACTGTGTTTCACTCTGTTACCCTCTGTTTGCCTCTGTTTAACTCTGTTTAATTCAGTTGAACTCTGTTTACATCTGTTGAACTCCGTTTGCCTCTGTTTCAACCTATTTAACTCTGTTTGCCTCTGTTCAACTCTGTTTAACTCTGTTTCACTCTGTATGCCTCTGTTTAACTGTGTTTCACTCTGTTTCACTCTGTTTGCCTCTGTTTAACTCTGTTTAACTCTGTTGAAAACTGCTTGCCTCTGTTTAACTATGTTTAATTCATTTGAACTCTGTTTACGTCTGTTTAACTCTGTTTGCCTCTGTTTAACTCTGTTTATCTCTGTTTGCCTCTGTTTCAGTCTGTTTCACTCTGTTTCCCTCTCTTTGCCGCTGTTTAAATCAGTTTAACTCTGTTGAACTCTGTTTATTACTGTTCAACTCTGTTTGCCTCTATTTCTATCTATTAAACTCTTTTTGTTTCTGTTCAACTGTGTTTTACACTGTACGCCTCTGTTTAACTCTGTGTCAATCTGTTTCCCTCTGTTTGCATCTGTTTAACTCTGTTTTAATCTGTTTGCCTATGTTTAACTCTTTTTAACTCCTTTTGCCTCTGTTCAAGTCTGTTTAACTCTGTTTATCTCTGTATGCCTATGTTTAACTCTGTTTAACTCTTTTCGCCTCTGCTGAACACTGTTTATGTCTGTTGAACTCTGTTTGCCTCTGTTTAACGCTGCTTAACCCAGTTTGCCTCTGTTTAACTCTGTTTAACTCTGGTTGCCTCGGTTTAACTCTATTTAACTCTGCTTGTCTCGGTTTAAGGCTGTTTAACTCTGTTTGCCTATGTTTAAATCTGTTTAACTCTGTATGCCTCTGTTTAACTCTGTTTAACTCTGTTTGCCTCTGTTTAACTCTGTTTAAATCTGTTTGCCTATGTTTAACTCTTTTTAACTCTGTTTGCCTCTGTTCAACTCTGTTTAACTCTGTTTATCTCTGTATGCTTCTGTTTAACTCTGTTTCACTCATTTTCCCTTGGTTTGCCTCTGTTTAACACTGTTTAACTCTGCTTGCCTCTGTGTAACTCTGTTTGCCTCTGTTCAACTATGTTTAACTCTGTTTGCCTCTGTTTAACTCTGTTTCACTCTGTTTCCCTCTGTTTGCCTCTGTTTCACTCTGTTTGAATCTGTTGAACTCTGTTTGCCTCTGTTTAACTCTGTGTAACTCTTTTCGCATCTGCTGAACACTGTTTATGTCTGTTGAAATCTGTTTGCCTCTGTTTAACGTTGTTTAACCCAGTTTGCCTCTGTTTAACTCTGTTTAACTCTGTTTGCCTCTGTGTAACTGTATTTAACTCTGTTTGTCTCGTTTTAAGGCTGTTTAACTCTGTTTACCAATGTTTAAATCTGTTTAACTCTGTATGCCTCTGTTTAACTCTGTTTAACTCTGTTTGCCTCTGTTTAACTCTGTTTCAATCTGTTTGCCTATGTTTAACTCTTTTTAACTCTGTTTGCCTCTGTTTCAATCTATCTAACACTGTTTATCTCTGTATGCCTCTGTTTAACTCCTTTTCACTCATTTTCCCTTGGTTTGCCTCTGTTTAACTCTGTTTAAGTCTGTTTGCCTATGTTTAACTCCGTTTAACTCTGTTTGCCTCTGTTTCAATCTATCTAACACTGTTTGCCTCTGTTTAACTCTCTTTAATTCTGTTTGACTCTGCTTAACTCTATTTTTTCTATTTAACGCTGTTTAACTCTGTTTGCCTCTGTTTAACTCTGTTTAACTCTGTTTGCCTCTGTTTATCTCTATTTAACTCTGTCTGTCTCGGTTTAAGCCTGTTTAACTCTGTTTGCCTATGTTTAAATCTGTTTAACTCTGTATGCCTCTGTTTAACTCTGTTTAACTCTGTTTAACTCTGTTTGCCTCTGTTTAACTCTATTTAAATCTGTTTGCCTATGTTTAACTCTTTTTAACTCTGTTTGCCTCTGTTTAACTCTGTTTAACTCTGTTTATCTCTGTATGCCTCTGTTTAACTCTGTTTCACTCATTTTCCCTTGGTTGGCCTCTGTTTAACACTGTTTAACTCTGCTTGCCTCTGTTTAACTCTGTTTGCCTCTGTTCAACTATGTTTAACTCTGTTTGCCTCTGTTTTACTCTGTTTCACTCTGTTTCCCTCTGTTTGCCTCTGCTTATCTCTGTTTAAATCTGTTGAACTCTGTTTGCCTCTGTTTAACTCTGTTTAACTCTTTTCGCCTCTGCTGAACACTGTTTATGTCTGTTGAACTCTGTTTGCCTCTGTTTTACTCTGTTTCACTCTGTTTCCCTCTGTTTGCCTCTGTTTAACTCTGCTTAACTCTTTTTGCCTCTGCTGAACACTGTTTATGTCTGTTGAACTCTGTTTGCCTCTTTTTAATGCTGTTTAACTCTGTTTGCCTCTGTTGAACTCTGTTTAACTCTGTGTGCCTCGGTTTAACTCTTTTTGCCTCTGTTTGCCTCTGTTTAACTCTGTTTAACCATGTTTGCCACTGGTTAAATCTGTTTAGCTCTTATTGCCTCTGTTCAACTCTGTTGAACTCTATTTAACTCTGTTTAACTCTGTTTAACTCTGTTTGCCTCTGTTCAATTCTGTTTAACTCTGTTTCACTCTATTTGCCTCTGTTTAACTGTGTTTAACTCTGTTTCCCTCTGTTTGCCTCTGTTTAACTCTGTTTAACTCTGTTGAAAGCTGTTTGCCTCTGTTTAACTCTGGTTAACTCTGTTCGCCTCTGTTTAACTCTGTTTAACTCTGTTTGCATCTGTTTAGCTCTGTTTAACACTCTTTGCCTCGGTTCGACTCTGTTTAACTCTGTTTCACTATGTTTCCCTCTTTTTCCCTTGTTTAACTCTGCTTAACTCTGTTGAAAACTGTTTGCCTCTGTTTAAATCTGGTTAACTCTGTTCGCCTCTGTTTAACTCTGTTTGCATCTGTTTAACTCTGCTTAACACTCTTTGCCTCTGTTCGACTCAGTTTAACTCTGTTTCACTCTGTTACCCTATGTTTGCCTCTGTTTAACTCTGTTTAATTCTTTTGAACTCTGTTTACATCTGTTGAACTCCGTTTGCCTCTGTTTCAACCTATTTAACTCTGTTTGCATCTTTTCAACTCTGTTTAACTCTGTTTCACTCTTTATGCCTCTGTTTAACTGTGTTACACTCTGTTTCACTCTGTTTGCCTCTGTTTAACTCTGTTTAACACTTTTCGCCTCTGCTGAACACTGTTTATATCTGTTGAACTCTGTTTGCCTCTGTTTAACGCTGTTTAACCCAGTTTGCCTCTGTTTAACTCTGTTTAACTCTGTTTGCCTCAGTTTAACCGTATTTAACTCTGCTTGTCTCGGTTGAAGGCTGTTTAACTCTGCTTGCCTATGTTTAAATCTGTTTAACACTGTATGCCTCTGTTTAACTCTGTCTAACTCTGTTTGCCTCTGTTTAACTCTGTTTAAATCTGTTTGCCTATGTTTAACTCTTTTTAACTCTGTTTGCCTCTGTTCAACTCTGTTTAACTCTGTTTATCTCTGTATGCCTCTGTTTAACTCTGTTTCACTCATTTTCCCTTGGTTGGCCTCTGTTTAACACTGTTTAACTCTGCTTGCCTCTGTTTAACACTGTTTGCCTCTGTTCAACTATGTTTAAATCTGTTTGCCTCTGTTTTACTCTGTTTCACTCTGTTTCCCTCTGTTTGCCTCTGCTTATATCTGTTTAAATCTGTTGAACTCTGTTTGCCTCTGTTTAACTCTGTTTAACTCTTTTCGCCTCTGCTGAACACTGTTTATGTCTGTTGAACTCTGTTTGCCTCTGTTTTACTCTGTTTCACTCTGTTTCCCTCTGTTTGCCTCTGTTTAACTCTGTTTAAATCTGTTGAACTCTGTTTGCCTCTGTTTAAATCTGTTTAACTCGTTTTGCCTCTGCTGAACACTGTTTATGTCTGTTGAACTCTGCTTGCCTCAGTTTAACGCTGTTTAACTCTGTTTGCCTCTGTTTAACTCTGTTTAACTCTGTATGCCTCTGTTTAACTCTGTTTGCCGCTGTTTGCCTCTGTTTAACTCTGTTTAACCATGTTTGGCACTGTTTAAATCTGTTTAGCTCTGTTTGCCTCTGTTCAACTCTGTTGATCTCTATTTAACTCTGTTTAACTCTGTTCAACTCTGTTTGCCTCTGTTCAATTCTGTTTAACTCTGTTTCACTCTATTTGCCTCTTTTTAACTGTGTTTCACTCTGTTTCCCTCTGTTTGCATCTGTTTAACTATGTTTAACTCTGTTGAAAACTGTTTGCCTCTGTTTAACTCTGATTAACTCTGTTTGCCTCTGTTTAACTCTGGTTAACTCTGTTCGCCTCTGTTTAACTCTGTTTAACTCTGTTTGCATCTGTTTAATCCGTTTAACACTCTTTGCCTCTGTTCGACTCTGTTTAACTCTGTTTTACTCTGCTACCCTCTGTTTGCCTCTGTTTAACTCTGTTTAATTCAGTTGAACTCTGTTTACATCTGTTGAACTCCGTTTGCCTCTGTTTCAACCTACTTAACTCTGTTTGCCTCTGTTCAACTCTGTTTAACTCTGTTTCACTCTGTATGCCTCTGTTTAACTGTGTTTCACTCTGTTTCACTCTGTTTGCCTCTGTTTAACTCTGTTTAACTCTGTTGAAAACTGTTTGCCTCTGTTTAACTCTGTTTAATTCAGTTGAACTCTGTTTACATCTGTTTAACTCTGTTTGCCTCTGTTTAACTCTGTTTATCTCTGTTTGCCTCTGTTTCAGTCTGTTTCACTCTGTTTCCCTCTGTTTGCCTCTGTTTAAATCAGTTTAACTCTGTTGAACTCTGTTTATTACTGTTCAAATCTGTTTGCCTCTATTTCTATCTATTAAACTCTTTTTGTTTCTGTTCAACTGTGTTTTACACTGTACGCCTCTGTTTAACTCTGTGTCAATCTGTTTCCCTCTGTTTGCATCTGTTTAACTCTGTTTTAATCTGTTTGCCTATGTTTAACTCTTTTTAACTCTTTTTGCCTCTGTTCAACTCTGTTTAACTCTGTTTATCTCTGTATGCCTCTGTTTAACTCTGTTTCACTCATTTTCCCTTGGTTGGCCTCTGTTTAACACTGTTTAACTCTGCTTGCCTCTGTTTAACTCTGTTTGCCTCTGTTCAACTATGTTTAACTCTGTTTGCCTCTGTTTTACTCTGTTTCACTCTGTTTCCCTCTGTTTGCCTCTGTTTAACCCTGTTTAAAATGTTCAACTCTGTTTGCCTCTGTTTAACTCTGTTTAACTCTTTTCGCCTCTGCTGAACACTGTTTATGTCTGTTGAACTCTGTTTGCCTCTGTTTAACGCTGTTTAACCCAGTTTGCCTCTGTTTTAACTCTGTTTCACTCTGTTTGCCTCTGTGTAACTGTATTTAACTCTGCTTGTCTCGGTTTAAGGCTGTTTAACTCTGTTTGCCTCTGTTCAACTCTGTTTAACTCTGTTTATCTCTGTATGCCTCTGTTTAACTCTGTTTCACTCATTTTCCCTTGGTTGGCCTCTGTTTAACACTGTTTAACTCTGCTTGCCTCTGTTTAACTCTGTTTGCCTCTGTTCAACTATGTTTAAATCTGTTTGCCTCTGTTTTACTCTGTTTCACTCTGTTTCCCTCTGTTTGCCTCTGCTTATCTCTGTTTAAATCTGTTGAACTCTGTTTGCCTCTGTTTAACTCTGTTTAACTCTTTTCGCCTCTGCTGAACACTGTTTATGTCTGTTGAACTCTGTTTGCCTCTGTTTTACTCTGTTTCACTCTGTTTCCCTCTGTTTGCCTCTGTTTAACTCTGTTTAAATCTGTTGAACTCTGTTTGCCTCTGTTTAACTCTGTTTAACTCGTTTTGCCTCTGCTGAACACTGTTTATGTCTGTTGAACTCTGCTTGCCTCAGTTTAACGCTGTTTAACTCTGTTTGCCTCTGTTTAACTCTGTTTAACTCTGTATGCCTCTGTTTAACTCTGTTTATCTCTGTTTGCCTCTGTTTCAGTCTGTTTCACTCTGTTTCCCTCTGTTTGCCTCTGTTTAAATCAGTTTAACTCTGTTGAACTCTGTTTATTACTGTTCAAATCTGTTTGCCTCTATTTCTATCTATTAAACTCTTTTTGTTTCTGTTCAACTGTGTTTTACACTGTACGCCTCTGTTTAACTCTGTGTCAATCTGTTTCCCTCTGTTTGCATCTGTTTAACTCTGTTTTAATCTGTTTGCCTATGTTTAACTCTTTTTAACTCTTTTTGCCTCTGTTCAACTCTGTTTAACTCTGTTTATCTCTGTATGCCTCTGTTTAACTCTGTTTCACTCATTTTCCCTTGGTTGGCCTCTGTTTAACACTGTTTAACTCTGCTTGCCTCTGTTTAACTCTGTTTGCCTCTGTTCAACTATGTTTAACTCTGTTTGCCTCTGTTTTACTCTGTTTATCTCTGTTTGCCTCTGTTTCAGTCTGTTTCACTCTGTTTCCCTCTGTTTGCCTCTGTTTAAATCAGTTTAACTCTGTTGAACTCTGTTTATTACTGTTCAAATCTGTTTGCCTCTATTTCTATCTATTAAACTCTTTTTGTTCCTGTTCAACTGTGTTTTACACTGTACGCCTCTGTTTAACTCTGTTTAATTCAGTTGAACTCTGTTTACATCTGTTTAACTCTGTTTGCCTCTGTTTAACTCTGTTTACCTCTGTTTGCCTCTGTTTCAGTCTGTTTCACTCTGTTTCCCTCTGTTTGCCTCTGTTTAAATCAGTTTAACTCTGTTGAACTCTGTTTATTACTGTTCAAATCTGTTTGCCTCTATTTCTATCTATTAAACTCTTTTTGTTTCTGTTCAACTGTGTTTTACACTGTACGCCTCTGTTTAACTCTGTGTCAATCTGTTTCCCTCTGTTTGCATCTGTTTAACTCTGTTTTAATCTGTTTGCCTATGTTTAACTCTTTTTAACTCTTTTTGCCTCTGTTCAACTCTGTTTAACTCTGTTTATCTCTGTATGCCTCTGTTTAACTCTGTTTCACTCATTTTCCCTTGGTTGGCCTCTGTTTAACACTGTTTAACTCTGCTTGCCTCTGTTTAACTCTGTTTGCCTCTGTTCAACTATGTTTAACTCTGATTGCCTCTGTTTTACTCTGTTTCACTCTGTTTCCCTCTGTTTGCCTCTGTTTAACCCTGTTTAAAACTGATCAACTCTGTTTGCCTCTGTTTAACTCTGTTTAACTCTTTTCGCCTCTGCTGAACACTGTTTATGTCTGTTGAACTCTGTTTGCCTCTGTTTAACGCTGTTTAACCCAGTTTGCCTCTGTTTAACTCTGTTTCACTCTGTTTGCCTCTGTTTAACTGTATTTAACTCTGCTTGTCTCGGTTTAAGGCTGTTTAACTCTGTTTGCCTCTGTTCAACTCTGTTTAACTCTGTTTATCTCTGTATGCCTCTGTTTAACTCTGTTTCACTCATTTTCCCTTGGTTGGCCTCTGTTTAACACTGTTTAACTCTGCTTGCCTCTGTTTAACTCTGTTTGCCTCTGTTCAACTATGTTTAAATCTGTTTGCCTCTGTTTTACTCTGTTTCACTCTGTTTCCCTCTGTTTGCCTCTGCTTATCTCTGTTTAAATCTGTTGAACTCTGTTTGCCTCTGTTTAACTCTGTTTAACTCTTTTCGCCTCTGCTGAACACTGTTTATGTCTGTTGAACTCTGTTTGCCTCTGTTTTACTCTGTTTCACTCTGTTTCCCTCTGTTTGCCTCTGTTTAACTCTGTTTAAATCTGTTGAACTCTGTTTGCCTCTGTTTAACTCTGTTTAACTCGTTTTGCCTCTGCTGAACACTGTTTATGTCTGTTGAACTCTGCTTGCCTCAGTTTAACGCTGTTTAACTCTGTTTGCCTCTGTTTAACTCTGTTTAACTCTGTATGCCTCTGTTTAACTCTGTTTGCCGCTGTTTGCCTCTGTTTAACTCTGTTTAACCATGTTTGGCACTGTTTAAATCTGTTTAGCTCTGTTTGCCTCTGTTCAACTCTGTTGATCTCTATTTAACTCTGTTTAACTCTGTTCAACTCTGTTTGCCTCTGTTCAATTCTGTTTAACTCTGTTTCACTCTATTTGCCTCTGTTTAACTGTGTTTCACTCTGTTTCCCTCTGTTTGCATCTGTTTAACTATGTTTAACTCTGTTGAAAACTGTTTGCCTCTGTTTAACTCTGATTAACTCTGTTTGCCTCTGTTTAACTCTGGTTAACTCTGTTCACCTCTGTTTAACTCTGTTTAACTCTGTTTGCATCTGTATAATCCGTTTAAAACTCCTTGCCTCTGTTCGACTCTGTTTAACTCTGTTTTACTCTGCTACCCTCTGTTTGCCTCTGTTTAACTCTGTTTAATTCAGTTGAACTCTGTTTACATCTGTTGAACTCCGTTTGCCTCTGTTTCAACCTACTTAACTCTGTTTGCCTCTGTTCAAGTCTGTTTAACTCTGTTTCACTCTGTATGCCTCTGTTTAACTGTGTTTCACTCTGTTTCACTCTGTTTGCCTCTGTTTAACTCTGTTTAACTCTGTTGAAAACTGTTTGCCTCTGTTTAACTCTGTTTAATTCAGTTGAACTCTGTTTACATCTGTTTAACTCTGTTTGCCTCTGTTTAACTCTGTTTATCTCTGTTTGCCTCTGTTTCAGTCTGTTTCACTCTGTTTCCCTCTGTTTGCCTCTGTTTAAATCAGTTTAACTCTGTTGAACTCTGTTTAACCATGTTTGCCACTGTTTAAATCTGTTTAGCTCTGTTTGCCTCTGTTCAACTCTGTTGAACTCTATTTAACTCTGTTTAACTCTGTTTAACTCTGTTTGCCTCTGTTCAACTCTGTTTAACTCTGTTTATCTCTGTATGCCTCTGTTTAACTCTGTTTAACTCTGTTTCCCTCTGTTTGCCTCTGTTTAACTCTGTTTAACTCTGTTGAAAACTGTTTGCCTCTGTTTAACTCTGGTTAACTCTGTTCGCCTCTGTTTAACTCTGTTTAACTCTGTTTGCATCTGTTTAACAATGTTTAACACTCTTTGCCTCGGTTCGACTCTGTTTAAATCTGTTTCACTATGTTTCCCTCTGTTTGCCTCTGTTTAACTCTGTTTAACTCTGTTGAAAACTGTTTGCCTCTGTTTAACTCTGGTTAACTCTGTTCGCCTCTGTTTAACTCTGTTTGTATCTGTTTAACTCTGTTTAACACTCTTTGCCTCTGTTCGACTCAGTTTAACTCTGTTTCACTCTGTTACCCTATGTTTGCCTCTGTTTAACTCTGTTTAATTCTTTTGAACTCTGTTTACATCTGTTGAACTCCGTTTGCCTCTGTTTCAACCTATTTAACTCTGTTTGCCTCTTCTCAAATCTGTTTAACTCTGTTTCACTCTGTATGCCTCTGTTTAACTGTGTTTCACTCTGTTTCACTCTGTTTGCCTCTGTTTAACTCTGTTTAACTCTTTTCGCCTCTGCTGAACACTGTTTATATCTGTTGAACTCTGTTTGCCTCTGTTTAACGCTGTTTAACCCAGTTTGCCTCTGTTTAACTCTGTTTAACTCTGTTTGCCTCATTTTAACTGTATTGAACTCTGCTTGTCTCGGTTTAAGGCTGTTTAACTCTGTTTGCCTATGTTTAAATCTGTTTAATTCTGTATGCCTCTGTTTAACTCTGTTTCATTCATTTTCCCTTGGTTTGCCTCTGTTTAACACTGTTTAACTCTGCTTGCCTCTGTTTAACTCTGTTTGCCTCTGTTCAACTATGTTTAACTCCGTTTGCCTCTGTTTTACTCTGTTTCACTCTGTTTCCCTCTGTTTGCCTCTGTTTATCTCTGTTTAAATCTGTTGAAATCTGTTTGCCTCTGTTTAACTCTGTTTAACTCTTTTCGCCTCTGCTGAACAGTGTTTATGTCTGTTGAACTCTGTTTGCCTCTGTTTTACTCTGTTTCACTCTGTTTACCTCTGTTTGCCTCTGTTTAACTCTGTTTAAATCTGTTGAACACTGTTTGCCTCTGTTTAACTCTGTTTAACTCTTTTTGCCTCTGCTGAACACTGTTTATGTCTGTTGAACTCTGTTTGCCTCTGTTTAACGCTGTTTAACTCTGTTTGCCTCTGTTTAACTCTGTTTAACTCGGTATGCCTCTGTTTAACTCTTTTTGCCTCTGTTTGCCTCTGTTTAACTCTGTTTAACCATGTTTGCCACTGTTTAAATCTGTTTAGCTCTGCTTGCCTCTGTTCAACTCTGTTGAACTCTATTTAACTCTGTTTAACGCTGTTTAACTCTGTTTGCCTCTGTTCAATTCTGTTTAACTCTGTTTCACTCTATTTGCCTCTGTTTAACTGTGTTTAACTCTGTTTCCCTCTGTTTGCCTCTGTTTAACTCTGTTTAAATCTGTTGAAAACTGTTTGCCTCTGTTTAACTCTGGTTAACTCTGTTCGCCTCTGTTTAACTCTGTTTAACTCTGTTTGCATCTGTTTAACAATGTTTAACACTCTTTGCCTCGGTTCGACTCTGTTTAACTCTGTTTCACTATGTTTCCCTCTGTTTGCCTCTGTTTAACTCTGCTTAACTCTGTTGAAAACTGTTTGCCTCCTTTTAACTCTGGTTAACTCTGTTCGCCTCTGTTTAACTCTGTTTGTATCTGTTTAACTCTGTTTTACACTCTTTGCCTCTGTTCGACTTAGTTTAACTCTGTTTCACTCTGTTACCCTATGTTTGCCTCTGTTTAACTCTGTTTAATTCTTTTGAACTCTGTTTACATCTGTTGAACTCCGTTTGCCTCTGTTTCAACCTATTTAACTCTGTTTGCCTCTTTTCAACTCTGTTTAACTCTGTTTCACTCTGTATGCCTCTGTTTAACTGTGTTTCACTCTGTTTCACTCTGTTTGCCTCTGTTTAACTCTGTTTAACACTTTTCGCCTCTGCTGAACACTGTTTATATCTGTTGAACTCAGTTTGCCTCTGTTTAACTCTGTTTGCCTCATTTTAACTGTATTTAACTCTGCTTGTCTCGGTTTAAGGCTGTTTAACTCTGTTTGCCTATGTTTAAATCTGTTTAACTCTGTATGCCTCTGTTTAACTCTGTTTAACTCTGTTTGCCTCTGTTTAACTCTGTTTAAATCTGTTTGCCTATGTTTAACTCTTTTTAACTCTGTTTGCCTCTGTTCAACTCTGTTTAACTCTGTTTATCTCTGTATGCCTCTGTTTAACTCATTTTCCGTTGGTTTGCCTCTGTTTAACACTGTTTAACTCTGCTTGCCTCTGTTTAACTCTGTTTGCCTCTGTTCAACTATGTTTAACTCTGTTTGCCTCTGTTTTACTCTGTTTCACTCTGTTTCCCTCTGTTTGCCTCTGTTTATCTCTGCTTAAATCTGTTGAACTCTGTTTGCCTCTGTTTAACTCTGTTTAACTCTTTTCGCCTCTGCTGAACACTGTTTATGTCTGTTGAACTCTGTTTGCCTCTGTTTTACTCTGTTTCACTCTGTTTCCCTCTGTTTGCCGCTGTTTAAATCAGTTTAACTCTGTTGAACTCTGTTTATTACTGTTCAACTCTGTTTGCCTCTATTTCTATCTATTAAACTCTTTTTGTTTCTGTTCAACTGTGTTTTACACTGTACGCCTCTGTTTAACTCTGTGTCAATCTGTTTCCCTCTGTTTGCATCTGTTTAACTCTGTTTTAATCTGTTTGCCTATGTCTAACTCTTTTTAACTCCTTTTGCCTCTGTTCAACTCTGTTTAACTCTGTTTATCTCTGTATGCCTATGTTTAACTCTGTTTAACTCTTTTCGCCTCTGCTGAAAACTGTTTATGTCTGTTGAACTCTGTTTGCCTCTGTTTAACGCTGTTTAACCCAGTTTGCCTCTGTTTAACTCTGTTTAACTCTGGTTGCCTCTGTTTAACTCTATTTAACTCTGCTTGTCTCGGTTTAAGGCTGTTTAACTCTGTTTGCCTATGTTTAAATCTGTTTAACTCTGTATGCCTCTGTTTAACTCTGTTTAACTCTGTTTGCCTCTGTTTAACTCTTTTTAAATCTGTTTGCCTATGTTTAACTCTTTTTAACTCTGTTTGCCTCTGTTCAACTCTGTTTAACTCTGTTTATCTCTGTATGCCTCTGTTTAACTCTGTTTCACTCATTTTCCCTTGGTTTGCCTCTGTTTAACACTGTTTAACTCTGCTTGCCTCTGTGTAACTCTGTTTGCCTCTGTTCAACTATGTTTAACTCTGTTTGCCTCTGTTTAACTCTGTTTCACTCTGTTTCCCTCTGTTTGCCTCTGTTTCACTCTGTTTGAATCTGTTGAACTCTGTTTGCCTCTGTTTAACTCTGTGTAACTCTTTTCGCCTCTGCTGAACAATGTTTATGTCTGTTGAAATCTGTTTGCCTCTGTTTAACGTTGTTTAACCCAGTTTGCCTCTGTTTAACTCTGTTTGCCTCTGTTTAACTGTATTTAACTCTATTTGTCTCGTTTTAAGGCTGTTTAACTCTGTTTGCCTATGTTTAAATCTGTTTAACTCTGTATGCCTCTGTTTAACTCTGTTTAACTCTGTTTGCCTCTGTTTAACTCTGTTTCAATCTGTTTGCCTATGTTTAACTCTTTTTAACTCTGTTTGCCTCTGTTTCAATCTATCTAACACTGTTTATCTCTGTATGCCTCTGTTTAACTCCTTTTCACTCATTTTCCCTTGGTTGGCCTCTGTTTAACTCTGTTTAAGTCTGTTTGCCTATGTTTAACTCCGTTTAACTCTGTTTGCCTCTGTTTCAATCTATCTAACACTGTTTGCCTCTGTTTAACTCTCTTTAATTCTGTTTGACTCTGCTTAACTCTATTTTATCTATTTAACGCTGTTTAACTCTGTTTGCCTCTGTTTAACTCTGTTTAACTCTGTTTGCCTCTGTTTAACTCTATTTAACTCTGTTTGTCTCGGTTTAAGGCTGTTTCACTCTGTTTGCCTATGTTTAAATCTGTTTAACTCTGTATGCCTCTGTTTAACTCTGTTTAACTCTGTTTGCCTCTGTTTAACTCTGTTTAAATCTGTTTGCCTATGTTTAACTCTTTTTAACTCTGTTTGCCTCTGTTCAACTCTGTTTAACTCTGTTTATCTCTGTATGCCTCTGTTTAACTCTGTTTCACTCATTTTCCCTTGGTTTGCCTCTGTTTAACACTGTTTAACTCTGTTTGAGTCTGTTTAACTCTGTTTGCCTCTGTGCAACTATGTTTAACTCTGTTTGCCTCTGTTTTACTCTGTTTCACTCTGTTTCCCTCTGTTTGCCTCTGTTTAACTCTGTTTAAATCTGTTGAACTCTGTTTGCCTCTGTTTAACTCTGTTTAACTCTTTTCGCCTCTGCTGAGCACTGTTTATGTCCGTTGAACTCTGTTTGCCTCTGTTTAACGCTGTTTAGCCCAGTTTGCCAATGTTTAACTCTGTTTAACTCTGTTTGCCTCTGTTTAACTCTATTTCACTCTGTTTGTCTCGGTTTAAGGCTGTTTAACTCTGTTTGCCTATGTTTAAATCTGTTTAACAGTGTATGCCTCTGTTTCACTCTGTTTAACTCTGTTTGCCTCTGTTCAATTCTGTTTAACTCTGTTTCACTCTATTTGCCTCTGTTTAACTGTGTTTCACTCTGTTTCCCTCTGTTTGCCTCTGTTTAATTATGTTTAACTCTGTTGAAAACTGTTTGCCTCTGTTTAACTCTGGTTAACTCTGTTTGCCTCTGTTTAACTCTGGTTAACTCTGTTTGCCTCTGTTTAACTCTGTTTAACTCTGTTTGCATCTGTTTAATCCGTTTAACACTCTTTGCCTCTGTTCGACTCTGTTTAACTGTGTTTCACTCTGTTACCCTCTGTTTGCCTCTGTTTAACTCTGTTTAATTCAATTGAACTCTGTTTACATCTGTTGAACTCCGTTTGCCTCTGTTTCAACCTATTTAACTCTGTTTGCCTCTGTTCAACTCTGTTTAACTGTGTTTCACTCTGTATGCCTCTGTTTAACTGTGTTTCACTCTGTTTCACTCTGTTTGCCTCTGTTTAACTCTGTTTAACTCTGTTGAAAACTGCTTGCCTCTGTTTAACTATGTTTAATTCATTTGAACTCTGTTTACATCTGTTTAACTCTGTTTGCCTCTGTTTAACTCTGTTTATCTCTGTTTGCCTCTGTTTCAGTCTGTTTCACTCTGTTTCCCTCTCTTTGCCGCTGTTTAAATCAGTTTAACTCTGTTGAACTCTGTTTATTACTGTTCAACTCTGTTTGCCTCTATTTCTATCTATTAAACTCTTTTTGTTTCTGTTCAACTGTGTTTTACACTGTACGCCTCTGTTTAACTCTGTGTCAATCTGTTTCCCTCTGTTTGCATCTGTTTAACTCTGTTTTAATCTGTTTGCCTATGTTTAACTCTTTTTAACTCCTTTTGACTCTGTTCAACTCTGTTTAACTCTGTTTATCTCTGTATGCCTATGTTTAACTCTGTTTAACTCTTTTCGCCTCTGCTGAACACTGTTTATGTCTGTTGAACTCTGTTTGCCTCTGTTTAACGCTGTTTAACCCAGTTTGCCTCTGTTTAACTCTGTTTAACTCTGGTTGCCTCTGTTTAACTCTATTTAACTCTGCTTGTCTCGGTTTAAGGCTGTTTAACTCTGTTTGCCTATGTTTAAATCTGTTTAACTCTGTATGCCTCTGTTTAACTCTGTTTAACTCTGTTTGCCTCTGTTTAACTCTGTTTAAATCTGTTTGCCTATGTTTAACTCTTTTTAACTCTGTTTGCCTCTGTTCAACTCTGTTTAACTCTGTTTATCTCTGTATGCTTCTGTTTAACTCTGTTTCACTCATTTTCCCTTGGTTTGCCTCTGTTTAACACTGTTTAACTCTGCTTGCCTCTGTGTAACTCTGTTTGCCTCTGTTCAACTATGTTTAACTCTGTTTGCCTCTGTTTAACTCTGTTTCACTCTGTTTCCCTCTGTTTGCCGCTGTTTCACTCTGTTTGAATCTGTTGAACTCTGTTTGCCTCTGTTTAACTCTGTGTAACTCTTTTCGCCTCTGCTGAACACTCTTTATGTCTGTTGAAATCTGTTTGCCTCTGTTTAACGTTGTTTAACCCTGTTTGCCTCTGTTTAACTCTGTTTAACTCTGTTTGCCTCTGTGTAACTGTATTTAACTCTGTTTGTCTCGTTTTAAGGCTGTTTAACTCTGTTTACCAATGTTTAAATCTGTTTAACTCTGTATGCCTCTGTTTAACTCTGTTTAACTCTGTTTGCCTCTGTTTAACTCTGTTTAACTCTGGTTGCCTCTGTTTAACTCTATTTAACTCTGCTTGTCTCGGTTTAAGGCTGTTTAACTCTGTTTGCCTATGTTTAAATCTGTTTAACTCTGTATGCCTCTGTTTAACTCTGTTTAACTCTGTTTGCCTCTGTTTAACTCTGTTTAAATCTGTTTGCCTATGTTTAACTCTTTTTAACTCTGTTTGCCTCTGTTCAACTCTGTTTAACTCTGTTTATCTCTGTATGCTTCTGTTTAACTCTGTTTCACTCATTTTCCCTTGGTTTGCCTCTGTTTAACACTGTTTAACTCTGCTTGCCTCTGTGTAACTCTGTTTGCCTCTGTTCAACTATGTTTAACTCTGTTTGCCTCTGTTTAACTCTGTTTCACTCTGTTTCCCTCTGTTTGCCGCTGTTTCACTCTGTTTGAATCTGTTGAACTCTGTTTGCCTCTGTTTAACTCTGTGTAACTCTTTTCGCCTCTGCTGAACACTCTTTATGTCTGTTGAAATCTGTTTGCCTCTGTTTAACGTTGTTTAACCCTGTTTGCCTCTGTTTAACTCTGTTTAACTCTGTTTGCCTCTGTGTAACTGTATTTAACTCTGTTTGTCTCGTTTTAAGGCTGTTTAACTCTGTTTACCAATGTTTAAATCTGTTTAACTCTGTATGCCTCTGTTTAACTCTGTTTAACTCTGTTTGCCTCTGTTTAACTCTTTTTAACTCTGTTTGCCTCTGTTTCAATCTATCTAACACTGTTTATCTCTGTATACCTCTGTTTAACTCCTTTTCACTCATTTTCCCTTGGTTTGCCTCTGTTTAACTCTGTTTAAGTCTGTTTGCCTATGTTTAACTCCGTTTAACTCTGTTTGCCTCTTTTTCAATCTATCTAACACTGTTTGCCTCTGTTTAACTCTCTTTAATTCTGTTTGACTCTGCTTAACTCTATTTTTTCTATTTAACGCTGTTTAACTCTGTTTGCCTCTGTTTAACTCTGTTTAACTCTGTTTGCCTCTGTTTAACTCTATTTAACTCTCTTTGTCTCGGTTTAAGGCTGTTTAACTCTGTTTGCCTATGTTTAAATCTGTTTAACTCTGTATGCCTGTGTTTAACTCTGTTTAACTCTGTTTGCCTCTGTTTAACTCTGTTTAAATCTGTTTGCCTATGTTTAACTCTTTTTAACTCTGTTTGCCTCTGTTCAACTCTGTTTAACTCTGTTTATCTCTGTATGCCTCTGTTTAACTCTGTTTCACTCATTTTCCCTTGGTTGGCCTCTGTTTAACACTTTTTAACTCTGCTTGCCTCTGTTTAACTCTGTTTGCATCTGTTCAACTATGTTTAAATCTGTTTGCCTCTGTTTTACTCTGTTTCACTCTGTTTCCCTCTGTTTGCCTCTGCTTATCTCTGTTTAAATCTGTTGAACTCTGTTTGCCTCTGTTTAACTCTGTTTAACTCTTTTCGCCTCTGCTGAACACTGTTTATGTCTGTTGAACTCTGTTTGCCTCTGTTTTACTCTGTTGCACTCTGTTTCCCTCTGTTTGCCTCTGTTTAACTCTGTTTAAATCTGTTGAACTCTGTTTGCCTCTGTTTAACTCTGTTTAACTCGTTTTGCCTCTGCTGAACACTGTTTATGTCTGTTGAACTCTGCTTGCCTCAGTTTAACGCTGTTTAACTCTGTTTGCCTCTGTTTAACTCTGTTTAACTCTGTATGCCTCTGTTTAACTCTGTTTGCCGCTGTTTGCCTCTGTTTAACTCTGTTTAACCATGTTTGGCACTGTTTAAATCTGTTTAGCTCTGTTTGCCTCTGTTCAACTCTGTTGATCTCTATTTAAATCTGTTTAACTCTGTTCAACTCTGTTTGCCTCTGTTCAATTCTGTTTAACTCTGTTTCACTCTATTTGCCTCTGTTTAACTGTGTTTCACTCTGTTTCCCTCTGTTTGCATCTGTTTAACTATGTTTAACTCTGTTGAAAACTGTTTGCCTCTGTTTAACTCTGATTAACTCTGTTTGCCTCTGTTTAACTCTGGTTAACTCTGTTCACCTCTGTTTAACTCTGTTTAACTCTGTTTGCATCTGTTTAATCCGTTTAAAACTCCTTGCCTCTGTTCGACTCTGTTTAACTCTGTTTTACTCTGCTACCCTCTGTTTGCCTCTGTTTAACTCTGTTTAATTCAGTTGAACTCTGTTTACATCTGTTGAACTCCGTTTGCCTCTGTTTCAACCTACTTAACTCTGTTTGCCTCTGTTCAAGTCTGTTTAACTCTGTTTCACTCTGTATGCCTCTGTTTAACTGTGTTTCACTCTGTTTCACTCTGTTTGCCTCTGTTTAACTCTGCTTACCTCTGTTGAAAACTGTTTGCCTCTGTTTAACTCTGTTTAATTCAGTTGAACTCTGTTTACATCTGTTTAACTCTGTTTGCCTCTGTTTAACTCTGTTTATCTCTGTTTGCCTCTGTTTCAGTCTGTTTCACTCTGTTTCCCTCTGTTTGCCTCTGTTTAAATCAGTTTAACTCTGTTGAACTCTGTTTAACCATGTTTGCCACTGTTTAAATCTGTTTAGCTCTGTTTGCCTCTGTTCAACTCTGTTGAACTCTATTTAACTCTGTTTAACTCTGTTTAACTCTGTTTGCCTCTGTTCAACTCTGTTTAACTCTGTTTATCTCTGTATGCCTCTGTTTAACTCTGTTTAACTCTGTTTCCCTCTGTTTGCCTCTGTTTAACTCTGTTTAACTCTGTTGAAAACTGTTTGCCTCTGTTTAACTCTGGTTAACTCTGTTCGCCTCTGTTTAACTCTGTTTAACTCTGTTTGCATCTGTTTAACAATGTTTAACACTCTTTGCCTCGGTTCGACTCTGTTTAACTCTGTTTCACTATGTTTCCCTCTGTTTGCCTCTGTTTAACTCTGTTTAACTCTGTTGAAAACTGTTTGCCTCTGTTTAACTCTGGTTAACTCTGTTCGCCTCTGTTTAACTCTGTTTGTATCTGTTTAACTCTGTTTAACACTCTTTGCCTCTGTTCGACTCAGTTTAACTCTGTTTCACTCTGTTACCCTATGTTTGCCTCTGTTTAACTCTGTTTAATTCTTTTGAACTCTGTTTACATCTGTTGAACTCCGTTTGCCTCTGTTTCAACCTATTTAACTCTGTTTGCCTCTTCTCAAATCTGTTTAACTCTGTTTCACTCTGTATGCCTCTGTTTAACTGTGTTTCACTCTGTTTCACTCTGTTTGCCTCTGTTTAACTCTGTTTAACTCTTTTCGCCTCTGCTGAACACTGTTTATATCTGTTGAACTCTGTTTGCCTCTGTTTAACGCTGTTTAACCCAGTTTGCCTCTGTTTAACTCTGTTTAACTCTGTTTGCCTCATTTTAACTGTATTGAACTCTGCTTGTCTCGGTTTAAGGCTGTTTAACTCTGTTTGCCTATGTTTAAATCTGTTTAATTCTGTATGCCTCTGTTTAACTCTGTTTCATTCATTTTCCCTTGGTTTGCCTCTGTTTAACACTGTTTAACTCTGCTTGCCTCTGTTTAACTCTGTTTGCCTCTGTTCAAATATGTTTAACTCCGTTTGCCTCTGTTTTACTCTGTTTCACTCTGTTTCCCTCTGTTTGCCTCTGTTTATCTCTGTTTAAATCTGTTGAAATCTGTTTGCCTCTGTTTAACTCTGTTTAACTCTTTTCGCCTCTGCTGAACAGTGTTTATGTCTGTTGAAATCTGTTTGCCTCTGTTTTACTCTGTTTCACTCTGTTTACCTCTGTTTGCCTCTGTTTAACTCTGTTTAAATCTGTTGAACACTGTTTGACTCTGTTTAACTCTGTTTAACTCTTTTTGCCTCTGCTGAACACTGTTTATGTCTGTTGAACTCTGTTTGCCTCTGTTTAACGCTGTTTAACTCTGTTTGCCTCTGTTTAACTCTGTTTAACTCGGTATGCCTCTGTTTAACTCTTTTTGCCTCTGTTTGCCTCTGTTTAACTCTGTTTAACCATGTTTGCCACTGTTTAAATCTGTTTAGCTCTGCTTGCCTCTGTTCAACTCTGTTGAACTCTATTTAACTCTGTTTAACGCTGTTTAACTCTGTTTGCCTCTGTTCAATTCTGTTTAACTCTGTTTCACTCTATTTGCCTCTGTTTAACTGTGTTTAACTCTGTTTCCCTCTGTTTGCCTCTGTTTAACTCTGTTTAAATCTGTTGAAAACTGTTTGCCTCTGTTTAACTCTGGTTAACTCTGTTCGCCTCTGTTTAACTCTGTTTAACTCTGTTTGCATCTGTTTAACAATGTTTAACACTCTTTGCCTCGGTTCGACTCTGTTTAACTCTGTTTCACTATGTTTCCCTCTGTTTGCCTCTGTTTAACTCTGCTTAACTCTGTTGAAAACTGTTTGCCTCCTTTTAACTCTGGTTAACTCTGTTCGCCTCTGTTTAACTCTGTTTGTATCTGTTTAACTCTGTTTTACACTCTTTGCCTCTGTTCGACTTAGTTTAACTCTGTTTCACTCTGTTACCCTATGTTTGCCTCTGTTTAACTCTGTTTAATTCTTTTGAACTCTGTTTACATCTGTTGAACTCCGTTTGCCTCTGTTTCAACCTATTTAACTCTGTTTGCCTCTTTTCAACTCTGTTTAACTCTGTTTCACTCTGTATGCCTCTGTTTAACTGTGTTTCACTCTGTTTCACTCTGTTTGCCTCTGTTTAACTCTGTTTAACACTTTTCGCCTCTGCTGAACACTGTTTATATCTGTTGAACTCAGTTTGCCTCTGTTTAACTCTGTTTGCCTCATTTTAACTGTATTTAACTCTGCTTGTCTCGGTTTAAGGCTGTTTAACTCTGTTTGCCTATGTTTAAATCTGTTTAACTCTGTATGCCTCTGTTTAACTCTGTTTAACTCTGTTTGCCTCTGTTTAACTCTGTTTAAATCTGTTTGCCTATGTTTAACTCTTTTTAACTCTGTTTGCCTCTGTTCAACTCTGTTTAACTCTGTTTATCTCTGTATGCCTCTGTTTAACTCTGTTTCACTCATTTTCCCTTGGTTTGCCTCTGTTTAACACTGTTTAACTCTGCTTGCCTCTGTTTAACTCTGTTTGCCTCTGTTCAACTATGTTTAACTCTGTTTGCCTCTGTTTTACTCTGTTTCACTCTGTTTCCCTCTGTTTGCCTCTGTTTATCTCTGCTTAAATCTGTTGAACTCTGTTTGCCTCTGTTTAACTCTGTTTAACTCTTTTCGCCTCTGCTGAACACTGTTTATGTCTGTTGAACTCTGTTTGCCTCTGTTTTACTCTGTTTCACTCTGTTTCCCTCTGTTTGCCGCTGTTTAAATCAGTTTAACTCTGTTGAACTCTGTTTATTACTGTTCAACTCTGTTTGCCTCTATTTCTATCTATTAAACTCTTTTTGTTTCTGTTCAACTGTGTTTTACACTGTACGCCTCTGTTTAACTCTGTGTCAATCTGTTTCCCTCTGTTTGCATCTGTTTAACTCTGTTTTAATCTGTTTGCCTATGTCTAACTCTTTTTAACTCCTTTTGCCTCTGTTCAACTCTGTTTAACTCTGTTTATCTCTGTATGCCTATGTTTAACTCTGTTTAACTCTTTTCGCCTCTGCTGAAAACTGTTTATGTCTGTTGAACTCTGTTTGCCTCTGTTTAACGCTGTTTAACCCAGTTTGCCTCTGTTTAACTCTGTTTAACTCTGGTTGCCTCTGTTTAACTCTATTTAACTCTGCTTGTCTCGGTTTAAGGCTGTTTAACTCTGTTTGCCTATGTTTAAATCTGTTTAACTCTGTATGCCTCTGTTTAACTCTGTTTAACTCTGTTTGCCTCTGTTTAACTCTTTTTAAATCTGTTTGCCTATGTTTAACTCTTTTTAACTCTGTTTGCCTCTGTTCAACTCTGTTTAACTCTGTTTATCTCTGTATGCCTCTGTTTAACTCTGTTTCACTCATTTTCCCTTGGTTTGCCTCTGTTTAACACTGTTTAACTCTGCTTGCCTCTGTGTAACTCTGTTTGCCTCTGTTCAACTATGTTTAACTCTGTTTGCCTCTGTTTAACTCTGTTTCACTCTGTTTCCCTCTGTTTGCCTCTGTTTCACTCTGTTTGAATCTGTTGAACTCTGTTTGCCTCTGTTTAACTCTGTGTAACTCTTTTCGCCTCTGCTGAACAATGTTTATGTCTGTTGAAATCTGTTTGCCTCTGTTTAACGTTGTTTAACCCAGTTTGCCTCTGTTTAACTCTGTTTGCCTCTGTTTAACTGTATTTAACTCTATTTGTCTCGTTTTAAGGCTGTTTAACTCTGTTTGCCTATGTTTAAATCTGTTTAACTCTGTATGCCTCTGTTTAACTCTGTTTAACTCTGTTTGCCTCTGTTTAACTCTGTTTCAATCTGTTTGCCTATGTTTAACTCTTTTTAACTCTGTTTGCCTCTGTTTCAATCTATCTAACACTGTTTATCTCTGTATGCCTCTGTTTAACTCCTTTTCACTCATTTTCCCTTGGTTGGCCTCTGTTTAACTCTGTTTAAGTCTGTTTGCCTATGTTTAACTCCGTTTAACTCTGTTTGCCTCTGTTTCAATCTATCTAACACTGTTTGCCTCTGTTTAACTCTCTTTAATTCTGTTTGACTCTGCTTAACTCTATTTTATCTATTTAACGCTGTTTAATTCTGTTTGCCTCTGTTTAACTCTGTTTAACTCTGT
>JANJGN010004121.1:2500-36525 GCA_026770705.1 Isurus oxyrinchus
GAGGTGGGGGTTGAGGGGGGGGTTTGGGGGTGGGGTGGGACAAGGGGCCATCGGGCCGGGTGTCGAGGGACTGTGAGGTTCAGTTGTGGGGGGGTTGGGAGGGGGTGGTTTGGGGTGGGGTGGGGGGTTTGGGAGGGGGGCTGTTGGGGGAGGGGGGTGTTGAGGTTGAGGGGGGAGGGTGGTGACCCTGTGTCTGTTTATCGGCCCTTGTTGGAAAAGCCTTGCAGGGAGATAGACGGGTGGAGGGGGGGTGGGTGGTGGGGATGGTGGGAGAGGCTGGACGGACCTCAATACACTGACGGACATTGGATTTGTCTTCCTCAGGAAAAGATTCTGGAGAGGACGGCAGCAGTGAAGACCAAGGTGGAGGGGTTCCAGACCAGCATCACCAAGTACGTCGGCTGTAGGGGCGGAGTAATGAGAATCCGCCTGTCCTTGCAGCCTCGCAGGCTGGAGGATTTGAGAATCCACCTGTCCCTACAGTCCCAAAAGCTGGGGGATTGAGAATCCATCTGTCCCTAACCTCTCACAGGCTGGGGGATTTGAGAATCTGCCTGTCCCTACAGTCTTTCAGGTTGGGAATTGAGAATCCACCTGTCCCTACAATCTCTCAAGTTGGGGGAATGAGAACCCGCCTGTCCCTTCAGCCTCACAGGTTCACAGGTTGGGGGATTGAGAATCCACCTGTCCCTACACACACACAGGCTGGGGGTTTTGAGAATCTGCCTTACCCTACAGTCTCAAAGATTGGGGGATTGAGAAGCTGCCTGTCTCTCCAGTTTCACAGGTTGGGGGAATTGAGAATCTGCCTGTCCCTGCTGTCTCACAGGCTGGGGGATTGAGAATCTGCCTGTCCCTGCAGTCGCACAGGCGGGGGATTTGAGAATCCACCTGTCCCTACCGTCTCACAGGTTGGAGGATTGAGAATCCCGCCTGTCCCTGAAGTCTCACAGGCGGGGTATTTGAGAATCCGCCTGTCCCTATCGTCTCACAGGCGGGGGATTTGAGAATCCGCCTGTCCCTACTGTCTCACAGGTTGGGGGATTTGAGAATCCGCCTGTCCCTACTGTCTCACAGGTTGGGGGATTTGAGAATGTGCCTGTCCCTCCTGTCTCAGAGGCTGGGGGATTGAGAACCCGCTTGTCCCTACAGTCTCACAGGCTCATGGATTGAGAATCCGCCTGTCCCTACAGTCCCATGGGCTGGGGCCCCAGCCAATCGCTGCATAAAAAAATCTATCCTCGTGTCTCCGTTGCTTCTTCTGCCAATCAGATTAATTCTGTGCCCTCTCATTTTCAATCCTTCCACCAATGGGAACAGTTTTTCCCTCTCAACTCTCTCCAGACTGTGATTTTTGAACACCTCTATCAAATCTCCTCTTAACCTTCTCTTCCCTAAGGAAAACAGTGGCGACTTCTCCATCTATCCATGCCACTGAAGTTCCTCGTCCCTTCAGGACACATGCATACACACACACACAGACATACACACTCGCTCGCATAGACACACACTCACACAGGCATACACACACATACGCATTCACACACAGGCATATTCACGCTCACACACACACACAGAGACATACACACTCGCTCGCACACACACACACACACACACACACACACACACACACACACAGACATACACACACACACACATTCACACACAGGCATATTCACGCTCACACACACTCACAGACAGACACACACTCACACAGGCATATATTCACACAGAGACACACACTTGTACACACACACACATGCAAACTCATTCACAGGCATATTCACACACACGGACACATAAACGGACACACACACTCACAGGCATTCAAACACACACACACACACACACACACACGCCATCCTACTGCCTAGCCCACCCATTTCATATCAGGATGTCCTGCGTACACGCACTGCGCCCTCTGACCTTTCCTCTCCTCTCGGCAGGTACTTCACTGAGCGTGGAGACGCGGTGGCCAAAGCCTCGAAGGACACGCACGTGGTGAGTATATCGGGAGCGCCAATCGGCAGCTGGGTCCGCGGTGGGGGGGGGGGGGTGGGCAGGGGCTTGGGGCTGGCGAGGGGCTTAAATCCAACCTCCACCCCCACCAAACCATCTGCAGGGTGGGGGTAAGAGCTTCTGTACTGCAAGCATGCTACCAGGAATGCATGGGTTTACATAGGGAAGGATTGACAGGCTACGTCTCCTCTCTCGTGCTAGGAGGGAGCTGAGGGGATGAGAGGTGGTGGTGGGCTGACCTAATAAGAGTTCTTGAAAACGATGGAAGGTTTTGGTGGAGTGGATTCGGAGAGAATGTTTCCTCTGGTGTGGAAGAGCGTAACTAGAGGCTGTCACTCTAAGGTGGTCACACGGGAAACCCTGGAGATAATTCAGGACAAATGTCTTCACCCAGGGAGCGGTGAGAACGCGGAACTCACTTCCACTTTAAGGGGAAGCTTGGATAATCACACAAGGGAAAGGGGAATGGAGGGTCGCGGTGGTAGATTCGGAACTTGGGGAGGAGGCTCAGGTGGGGCAAAAACACCAGTATGAGCCGGCAGGGCTGAATGGCCTGTTTCTGTGCCTTATTTTTTTTTATTATTCATTCACGGGGATGTGGGCCTCTCTGGCCGGGCCCAGCATTTATTGCCTCATCCCCCTAATTGCCTTCTTGAGGAGGTGGTGGGTGAGCCGCCTTCTTGAGCCGCTGCAGTCCCCTGTGGTGTAGGTACACCCACCGTGCTGTTAGGGAGGGAGTTCCCAGGATTTTGACCCGGCGACAGTGAAGGAACGGCCGATATATTCCCAAGTCGGGATGGTGAGTGCGGCTCGGAGGAGAACTTCCAGGTGGTGGTGTTCCCTGTGTGTCTGCTGCCCTCGTCCTTCTAGACGGTAGAGGTCGTGGGTTTGGAAGGTGCTGTCGAAGGAGCCTCGGTGAGTTGCTGCAGTGCATCTTGTAGATGGTACACACACTGCTGCTACTGTGCGTCGGTGGTGGAGGGAGTGAATGTTGGTGGATGGGGTGCCGATCGAGCGGGGGCTGCTTTGTCCTGGACGGTGTCGAGCTTCTCAAGCGTTGTGGGAGCCACACTCATCCAGGCAAGTGGGGGGAGAGTGTCCCATCCCACTCCTGACTTGTGCCTTGTAGATGGTGGACAGGATTTGGGGGGGAGAGTCAGGAGGTGAGTGCCTCTCCGCAGGATTCCCAGCCTCTGACCTGCTCTTGTAGCCACAGTATTTATATGGCTGGTCCGGTTCAGTTTCTGGTCAATGGTAACCCTCAGGATGTTGTTAGTAGGAGATTCAGTGATGGTAATGCCCATTGAACGTCAAGGGGAGATGGTTAGATTCTCTCCTGTTGGAGATGGTCATTACCTGACACTTGTGTGGCGTGAATGTTACTTGCCACCTGTCAGCCCCAAGCCTGGATGTTGTCCAGGTCTTGCTGCATTTGGACATGGACTGCTTCAGTATCTGAGGAGCGGCGAATGGTGCTGAACATCCTGCAACCTCACCTTGGCCGGGGATCTAACGTGCTTCCTAAAGCCGCTTGTCAGTCCGAGCCTGGATATTCGATGTTGAGTCCCGCACGTAAGGGCAGCCTTGACCCTCTCAAGGCTGCCGACTCAGCACCATCGCTCCCTCCCGGCCAGCCAGCGATCGGGGTGGGGCTGGGTGTGAGGGGGGCGGGGGGTGGGCGATGGTGGTGGTGTGTCGGGGTGGGGGGCGGGGGAAGGTGGTGTGAGCCGGGGAGGGCTGTCCTACCCTCACCTCACGGCCTGATGCGATGGGCAAGGCCCTCACGGTTCTCCTCCCCGGTTACCTGTTTCAGATGGACTACCGCCAGCTGGTCCACGAGAAGGACGAGGCGGCCTACGTGGACCTCAGGACGATGATCATGGACATCAGGGGCTTCTACGTAAGTCGCCGGAATGGAGGGGAGGAAAGGGGAGGGGACGGTGGGTGGAGGGAGGGGGCGGTGGGTTGAGGGGTGGTGTTGGTGGGCGGGGCACAGGCGTGCAGACTGTTATTGACGGACGCCCTCTGGAGGGCGGCAGGGCTGGGGGACAGTCACTCACACGTCCCCTGCGGGCGGGGGGATGGGGATCAGTTACTGACAGACACCCTCTATGGGGATGGAGGGCAGTTAATGACCCACACCCTCTAGGATGGGGGGGGTTAGTTAATGACCCACACCCTCTAGGATGGGGGGGGTTAGTTAATGACCCACACCCTCTGGGATGGGGGGGTTAGTTAATGACCCACACCCTCTGGGATGGGGGGGTTAGTTAATGACCCACACCCTCTGGGGCGGGGGGGGGGGACAGTTAATGACCCACACCCTCTGGGATGGGGGGGTTAGTTAATGACCCACACCCTCTGGGATGGGGGGGTTAGTTAATGACCCACACCCTCTGGGATGGGGGGGACAGTTAATGACCCACACCCTCTGGGATGGGGGGTTAGTTAATGACCCACACCCACTGGGATGGGGGGGACAGTTAATGACCCACACCCTCTGGGATGGGGGGGGGGGGTTAGTTAATGACCCACACCCTCTGGGATGGGGGGGACAGTTAATGACCCACACCCTCTGGGATGGGGGCGTTAGTTAATGACCCACACCCTCTGGGATGGGGGGGGGGACAGTTAATGACCCACACCCTCTGGGATGGGGGGGTTAGCTAATGACCCACACCCTCTGGGATGGGGGGGACAGTTAATGACCCACACCCTCTGGGATGGCGGGGGGGGGTTAGTTAATGACCCACACCCTCTGGGATGGGGGGGACAGTTAATGACCCACACCCTCTGGGATGGGGGGTTAGTTAATGACCCACACCCTCTGGGATGGGGGGGACAGTTAATGACCCACACCCTCTGGGATGGGGGGTTAGTTAATGACCCACACCCTCTGGGATGGGGGAGTTAGTTAATGACCCACACCCTCTGGGATGGGGGGGGTTAGTTAATGACCCACACCCTCTGGGATGGGGGGGGGCAGTTAATGACCCACACGCTCTGGGATGGGGGGGACAGTTAATGACCCACACCCTCTGGGATGGGGGGGACAGTTAATGAACCACACCCTCTGGGATGGGGGGGGGGGGTTAGTTAATGACCCACACCCTCTGGGATGGGGGGGGGGTTAGTTAATGACCCACACCCTCTGGGATGGGGTGTTAGTTAATGACCCACACCCTCTGGGATGGGGTGTTAGTTAATGACCCACACCCTCTGGGATGGGGGGGTTAGTTAATGACCCTCACCCTCTGGGATGGGGGGGACAGTTAATGACCCACACCCTCTGGGATGGGGGGGGGTTAGTTAATGACCCACACCCTCTGGGATGGGGGGGACAGTTAATGACCCACACCCTCTGGGATGGGGGGGTTAGTTAATGACCCACACCCTCTGGGATGGGGGGGGGGTTAGTTAATGACCCACACCCTCTGGGATGGGGGGGTTAGTTAATGACCCACACCCTCTGGGATGGGGGGGGGGGGGTTAGTTAATGACCCACACCCTCTGGGATGGGGGGGGTTAGTTAATGACCCACACCCTCTGGGATGGGGGGGGGGGGTTAGTTAATGACCCACACCCTCTGGGATGGGGGGGTTAGTTAATGACCCACACCCTCTGGGATGGGGGGGGGTTAGTTAATGACCCAGACCCTCTGGGATGGGGGGGGTTAGTTAATGACCCACACCCTCTGGGATGGGGGGGGGGGGGTTAGTTAATGACCCACACCCTCTGGGATGGGGGACAGTTAATGACCCACACCCTCTGGGATGGGGGGGGGTTAGTTAATGACCCACACCCTCTGGGATGGGGGGGACAGTTAATGACCCACACCCTCTGGGATGGGGGGGGGGGGTTAGTTAATGACCCACACCCTCTGGGATGGGGGGGACAGTTAATGACCCACACCCTCTGGGATGGGGGGGGTTAGTTAATGACCCACACCCTCTGGGATGGGGGGGACAGTTAATGACCCACACCCTCTGGGATGGGGGGGTTAGTTAATGACCCACACCCTCTGGGATGGGGGGTGGGTTAGTTAATGACCCACACCCTCTGGGATGGGGGGGGGTTAGTTAATGACCCACACCCTCTGGGATGGGGGGGTTAGTTAATGACCCACACCCTCTGGGATGGGGGGGTTAGTTAATGACCCACACCCTCTGGGATGGGGGGGGGGTTAGTTAATGACCCACACCCTCTGGGATGGGGGGGGGTTAGTTAATGACCCACACCCTCTGGGATGGGGGGGGGGGGGTTAGTTAATGACCCACACCCTCTGGGATGGGGGACAGTTAATGACCCACACCCTCTGGGATGGGGGGGGTTAGTTAATGACCCACACCCTCTGGGATGGGGGGGACAGTTAATGACCCACACCCTCTGGGATGGGGGGGTTAGTTAATGACCCACACCCTCTGGGATGGGGGGGGGGTTAGTTAATGACCCACACCCTCTGGGATGGGGGGGTTAGTTAATGACCCACACCCTCTGGGATGGGGGGGGGGGGTTAGTTAATGACCCACACCCTCTGGGATGGGGGGGGTTAGTTAATGACCCACACCCTCTGGGATGGGGGGGGGGGGGTTAGTTAATGACCCACACCCTCTGGGATGGGGGGGTTAGTTAATGACCCACACCCTCTGGGATGGGGGGGGGTTAGTTAATGACCCAGACCCTCTGGGATGGGGGGGGTTAGTTAATGACCCACACCCTCTGGGATGGGGGGGGGGGGTTAGTTAATGACCCACACCCTCTGGGATGGGGGACAGTTAATGACCCACACCCTCTGGGATGGGGGGGGGTTAGTTAATGACCCACACCCTCTGGGATGGGGGGGACAGTTAATGACCCACACCCTCTGGGATGGGGGGGGGGGGGGTTAGTTAATGACCCACACCCTCTGGGATGGGGGGGGACAGTTAATGACCCACACCCTCTGGGATGGGGGGGGTTAGTTAATGACCCACACCCTCTGGGATGGGGGGGACAGTTAATGACCCACACCCTCTGGGATGGGGGGGTTAGTTAATGACCCACACCCTCTGGGATGGGGGGTGGGTTAGTTAATGACCCACACCCTCTGGGATGGGGGGGGGTTAGTTAATGACCCACACCCTCTGGGATGGGGGGGTTAGTTAATGACCCACACCCTCTGGGATGGGGGGGTTAGTTAATGACCCACACCCTCTGGGATGGGGGGGGGGGGTTAGTTAATGACCCACACCCTCTGGGATGGGGGGGGGTTAGTTAATGACCCACACCCTCTGGGATGGGGGGGGGGGGGTTAGTTAATGACCCACACCCTCTGGGATGGGGGACAGTTAATGACCCACACCCTCTGGGATGGGGGGGGTTAGTTAATGACCCACACCCTCTGGGATGGGGGGGGGGACAGTTAATGACCCAGACCCTCTGGGATGGGGGGGGGACAGTTAATGACCCACACCCTCTGGGATGGGGGGGGTTAGTTAATGGCCCACACCCTCTGGGATGGGGGGGGGACAGTTAATGACCCAGACCCTCTGGGATGGGGGGGGTTAGTTAATGACCCACACCCTCTGGGATGGGGGGGGTTAGTTAATGACCCACACCCTCTGGGATGGGGGGGACAGTTAATGACCCACACCCTCTGGGATGGGGGGGACAGTTAATGACCCACACCCTCTGGGATGGGGGGGACAGTTAATGACCCACACCCTCTGGGATGGGGGGGTTAGTTAATGACCCACACCCTCTGGGATGGGGGTGTTAGTTAATGACCCACATCCTCTGGGATGGGGGTGTTAGTTAATGACCCACACCCTCTGGGATGGGGGGGGGGTTAGTTAATGACCCACACCCTCCGGGATTGGGGGGGGGGACAGTTAATGACCCACACCCTCTGGGGCAGGGGGGTTAGTTAATGACCCACACCCTCTGGGATGGGGGGGTTAGTTAATGACCCACACCCTCTGGGATGGGGGGACAGTTAATGACCCACACCCTCTGGGATGGGGGGGGTTAGTTAATGACCCACACCCTCTGGGATGGGGGGGTTAGTTAATGACCCACACCCTCTGGGATGGGGGGTTAGTTAATGACCCACACCCTCTGGGATGGGGGGGACAGTTAATCACCCACACCCTCTGGGATGGGGGGGACAGTTAATGACCCACACCCTCTGGGATGGGGGGGGGTTAGTTAATGACCCACACCCTCTGGGATGGGGGGGTTAGTTAATGACCCACACCCTCTGGGATGGGGGGACAGTTAATGACCCACACCCTCTGGGATGGGGTACAGTTAATGACCCACACCCTCTGGGATGGGGTACAGTTAATGACCCACACTCTCTGGGATGGGGAGTTAGTTAATGACCCACACCCTCTGGGATGGGGGGGGGGGTTAGTTAATGACCCACATCCTCTGGGATGGGGGGTTAGTTAATGACCCACACCCTCTGGGATGGGGGGGACAGTTAATCACCCACACCCTCTGGGATGGGGGGGACAGTTAATGACCCACACCATCTGGGATGGGGTGGGGGGTTAGTTAATGACCCACACCCTCTGGGATGGGGGTGTTAGTTAATGACCCACACCCTCTGGGATGGGGGGGTTAGTTAATGACCCACACCCTCTGGGATGGGGGGGACAGTTCATGACCCACACCCTCTGGGATGGGGGGGTTAGTTAATGACCCACACCCTCTGGGATGGGGGGGACAGTTAATGACCCACACCCTCTGAGATGGGGGGTTTAGTTAATGACCCACACCCTCTGGGGATGGGGGGGTTAGTTAATGACCCACACCCTCTGGGATGGGGGGGACAGTTAATGACCCACACCCTCTGGGATGGGGGGGTTATTTAATGGCACACACCCTCTGGGATGGGGGGGTTAGTTAATGACCCACACCTTCTGGGATGGGGGGGGGGGGGCAGTTAATGACCCACACCCTCTGGGGCGGGGGGTTAGTTAATGACCCACACCCTCTGGGATGGGGGGGTTAGTTAATGACCCACACCCTCTGGGATGGGGGGTGTTAGTTAATGACCCACACCCTCTGGGATGGGGGGGGTTAGTTAATGACCCACACCCTCTGGGATGGGAGGGTTAGTTAATGACCCACACCCTCTGGGATGGGGGGGACAGTTAATGACCCACACCCTCTGGGATGGGGGGGGGTTAGTTAATGACCCACACCCTCTGGGATGGGGGGGGACAGTTAATGACCCACACCCTCTGGGATGGGGGGGACAGTTAATGACCCACACCCTCTGGGATGGGGGGGTTAGTTCATGACCCACATCCTCTGGGATGGGGGGGTTAGTTAATGACCCACACCCTCTGGGGTGGGGGGGACAGTTAATGACCCACACCCTCTGGGATGGGGGGGTTAGTTAATGACCCACACCCTCTGGGATGGGGGGGTTAGTTAATGACCCACACCCTCTGGGATGGGGGGGTTAGTTAATGACCCACACCCTCTGGGGCGGGGGGGGGGGGGGGGACAGTTAATGACCCACACCCTCTGGGATGGGGGGGGGACAGTTAATGACCCACACCCTCTGGGATGGGGGTACAGTTAATAAACCACACCCTCTGGGGTAGGGGGGGACAGTTAATGACCCACACCCTCTGGGGTGGGGGGGTTAGTTAATGACCCACACCCTCTGGGATGGGGGGACAGTTAATAACCCACACCCTCTGGGGTGGGGGGGTTAGTTAATGACCCACACCCTCTGGGACGGGGGACAGTTAATAACCCACACTCTCTGGATTGGGGGACTGTTAATAACCCACACTCTCTGGGGTGGGGGGGGACAGTTAATGACCCACACCCTCTGGGATGGGGGGTTAGTTAATGACCCACACCCTCTGGGATGGGGGGGTTAGTTAATGACCCACACCCTCTGGGATGGGGGGACAGTTAATGACCCACACCCTCTGGGATGGGGTACAGTTAATGACCCACACCCTCTGGGATGGGGGGGTTAGTTAATGACCCACACCCTCTGGGATGGGGGGTTAGTTAATGACCCACACCCTCTGGGATGGGGGGGGGTTAGTTAATGACCCACACCCTCTGGGATGGGGGGGGTTAGTTAATGACCCACACCCTCTGGGATGGGGGGGACAGTTAATGACCCACACCATCTGGGATGGGGTGGGGGGTTAGTTAATGACCCACACCCTCTGGGATGGGGGGGTTAGTTAATGACCCACACCCTCTGGGATGGGGGGGTTAGTTAATGACCCACACCCTCTGGGATGGGGGGGACAGTTCATGACCCACACCCTCTGGGATGGGGGGGTTAGTTAATGACCCACACCCTCTGGGATGGGGGGGACAGTTCATGACCCACACCCTCTGAGATGGGGGGTTTAGTTAATGACCCACACCCTCTGGGGATGGGGGGGTTAGTTAATGACCCACACCCTCTGGGATGGGGGGGGACAGTTAATGACCCACACCCTCTGGGATGGGGGGGGTTATTTAATGGCACACACCCTCTGGGATGGGCGGGTTAGTTAATGACCCACACCCTCTGGGGCGGGGGGGTTAGTTAATGACCCACACCTTCTGGGATGGGGGGGGGCAGTTAATGACCCACACCCTCTGGGGCGGGGGGTTAGTTAATGACCCACACCCTCTGGGATGGGGGGGTTAGTTAATGACCCACACCCTCTGGGATGGGGGGTGTTAGTTAATGACCCACACCCTCTGGGATGGGGGGGGTTAGTTAATGACCCACACCCTCTGGGATGGGGGGGTTAGTTAATGACCCACACCCTCTGGGATGGGGGGGGTTAGTTAATGACCCACACTCTCTGGGATGGGGGGGACAGTTAATGACCCACACCCTCTGGGATGGGTGGGACAGTTAATGACCCACACTCTCTGGGATGGGGGGGACAGTTAATGACCCACACCCTCTGGGATGGGGGGGGTTAGTTAATGACCCACACCCTCTGGGATGGGGGGAGACAGTTAATGACCCACACCCTCTGGGATGGGGGGAGACAGTTAATGACCCACACACTCTGGGATGGGGGGAGACAGTTAATGACCCACACCCTCTGGGATGGGGGGGTTAGTTAATGACCCACACCCTCTGGGATGGGGGGGTGTTAGTTAATGACCCACACCCTCTGGGATGGGGGAGTTAGTTAAGGACCCACACCCTCTGGGATGGGGGGTTAGTTAATGACCCACACCCTCTGAGATGGGGGGTTAGTTAACGACCCACACCCTCTGGTTTGGGGGGGACAGTTAATGACCCACACCCTCTGGTTTGGGGGGGACAGTTAATGACCCACACCCTCTGGGTCAGGGGGGACAGTTAATGACCCACACCCTCTGGGTCAGGGGGGACAGTTAATGACCCACACCCTCTGGGATGGGGGAGTTAGTTAAGGACCCACACCCTCTGGGATGGGGGGGACAGTTAATGACCCACACCCTCTGGGATGGGGGGGTTAGTTAATGACCCACACCCTCTGGGATGGGGGGGTTAGGTAATGACCCACACCCTCTGGGATGGGGGGGACAGTTAATGACCCACACCCTCTGGGATGGGGGGGTTAGTTAATGACCCACACCCTCTGGGATGGGGGGGACAGTTAATGACCCACACCCTCTGGGATGGGGGGGGTTAGTTAATGACCCACACCCTCTGGGATGGGGGGGTTAGTTAATGACCCACACCCTCTGGGATGGGGGGGTTAGTTAATGACCCACACCCTCTGGGATGGGGGGGTTAGTTAATGACCCACACCCTCTGGGATGGGGGGGGACAGTTAATGACCCACACCCTCTGGGATGGGGGGGTTAGTTAATGACCCACACCCTCTGGGGCAGGGGGGTTAGTTAATGACCCACACCCTCTGGGGCAGGGGGGTTAGTTAATGACCCACACCCTCCGGGATTGGGGGGGGGACAGTTAATGACCCACACCCTCTGGGGCAGGGGGGTTAGTTAATGACCCACACCCTCTGGGATGGGGGGGTTAGTTAATGACCCACACCCTCTGGGATGGGGGGACAGTTAATGACCCACACCCTCTGGGATGGGGGGGGTTAGTTAATGACCCACACCCTCTGGGATGGGGGGGTTAGTTAATGACCCACACCCTCTGGGATGGGGGGTTAGTTAATGACCCACACCCTCTGGGATGGGGGGGGACAGTTAATCACCCACACCCTCTGGGATGGGGGGGACAGTTAATGACCCACACCCTCTGGGATGGGGGGGGGTTAGTTAATGACCCACACCCTCTGGGATGGGGGGGTTAGTTAATGACCCACACCCTCTGGGATGGGGGGACAGTTAATGACCCACACCCTCTGGGATGGGGGGGGTTAGTTAATGACCCACACCCTCTGGGATGGGGGGGTTAGTTAATGACCCACACCCTCTGGGATGGGGTACAGTTAATGACCCACACCCTCTGGGATGGGGTACAGTTAATGACCCACACCCTCTGGGATGGGGTACAGTTAATGACCCACACTCTCTGGGATGGGGAGTTAGTTAATGACCCACACCCTCTGGGATGGGGGGGGGGTTAGTTAATGACCCACATCCTCTGGGATGGGGGGTTAGTTAATGACCCACACCCTCTGGGATGGGGGGGACAGTTAATCACCCACACCCTCTGGGATGGGGGGGACAGTTAATGACCCACACCATCTGGGATGGGGTGGGGGGTTAGTTAATGACCCACACCCTCTGGGATGGGGGTGTTAGTTAATGACCCACACCCTCTGGGATGGGGGGGTTAGTTAATGACCCACACCCTCTGGGATGGGGGGGACAGTTCATGACCCACACCCTCTGGGATGGGGGGGTTAGTTAATGACCCACACCCTCTGGGATGGGGGGGACAGTTAATGACCCACACCCTCTGAGATGGGGGGTTTAGTTAATGACCCACACCCTCTGGGGATGGGGGGGTTAGTTAATGACCCACACCCTCTGGGATGGGGGGGACAGTTAATGACCCACACCCTCTGGGATGGGGGGGTTATTTAATGGCACACACCCTCTGGGATGGGGGGGTTAGTTAATGACCCACACCTTCTGGGATGGGGGGGGGGGGCAGTTAATGACCCACACCCTCTGGGGCGGGGGGTTAGTTAATGACCCACACCCTCTGGGATGGGGGGGTTAGTTAATGACCCACACCCTCTGGGATGGGGGGTGTTAGTTAATGACCCACACCCTCTGGGATGGGGGGGGTTAGTTAATGACCCACACCCTCTGGGATGGGAGGGTTAGTTAATGACCCACACCCTCTGGGATGGGGGGGACAGTTAATGACCCACACCCTCTGGGATGGGGGGGGTTAGTTAATGACCCACACCCTCTGGGATGGGGGGGGACAGTTAATGACCCACACCCTCTGGGATGGGGGGGACAGTTAATGACCCACACCCTCTGGGATGGGGGGGTTAGTTCATGACCCACATCCTCTGGGATGGGGGGGTTAGTTAATGACCCACACCCTCTGGGGTGGGGGGGACAGTTAATGACCCACACCCTCTGGGATGGGGGGGTTAGTTAATGACCCACACCCTCTGGGATGGGGGGGTTAGTTAATGACCCACACCCTCTGGGATGGGGGGGTTAGTTAATGACCCACACCCTCTGGGGCGGGGGGGGGGGGGGGGGGGACAGTTAATGACCCACACCCTCTGGGATGGGGGGGGGACAGTTAATGACCCACACCCTCTGGGATGGGGGTACAGTTAATAAACCACACCCTCTGGGGTAGGGGGGGACAGTTAATGACCCACACCCTCTGGGGTGGGGGGGTTAGTTAATGACCCACACCCTCTGGGATGGGGGGACAGTTAATAACCCACACCCTCTGGGGTGGGGGGGTTAGTTAATGACCCACACCCTCTGGGACGGGGGACAGTTAATAACCCACACTCTCTGGATTGGGGGACTGTTAATAACCCACACTCTCTGGGGTGGGGGGGGGACAGTTAATGACCCACACTCTCTGGGGTGGGGGACTGTTAATAACCCTCACTCTCTGGGGTGGGGGACAGTTAATAACCCACACTGTCTGGGATGGGGGGGTTAGTTCATAACCCACATCCTCTGGGGTGGGGGGACAGTTAATAACCCTCACTCTCTGGGGTGGGGGACTGTTAATAACCCTCACTCTCTGGGGTGGGGGGGACAGTTAATAACCCACACTGTCTGGGGTGGGGGTGACAGTTAATAACCCACACCCTCTGGGGTGGGGGGGACAGTTAATAACCCACACCCTCTGGGGTGGGGGGACAGTTAATAACCCACACCCTCTGGGATGGGGGGACAGTTAATAACCCACACCCTCTGGGGTGGGGGACAGTTAATAACCCACACCCTCTGGGGTGGGGGGGACAGTTAATAACCCACACCCTCTGGGATGGGGGGGACAGTTAATGACCCACACCCTCTGGGATGGGGGGGTTAGTTCATGACCCACATCCTCTGGGATGGGGGGGTTAGTTAATGACCCACACCCTCTGGGGTGGGGGGGACAGTTAATGACCCACACCCTCTGGGATGGGGGGGTTAGTTAATGACCCACACCCTCTGGGATGGGGGGGTTAGTTAATGACCCACACCCTCTGGGATGGGGGGGTTAGTTAATGACCCACACCCTCTGGGGCGGGGGGGGGGGGGGGGGACAGTTAATGACCCACACCCTCTGGGATGGGGGGGGGACAGTTAATGACCCACACCCTCTGGGATGGGGGTACAGTTAATAAACCACACCCTCTGGGGTAGGGGGGGACAGTTAATGACCCACACCCTCTGGGGTGGGGGGGTTAGTTAATGACCCACACCCTCTGGGATGGGGGGACAGTTAATAACCCACACCCTCTGGGGTGGGGGGGTTAGTTAATGACCCACACCCTCTGGGACGGGGGACAGTTAATAACCCACACTCTCTGGATTGGGGGACTGTTAATAACCCACACTCTCTGGGGTGGGGGGGGACAGTTAATGACCCACACTCTCTGGGGTGGGGGACTGTTAATAACCCTCACTCTCTGGGGTGGGGGACAGTTAATAACCCACACTGTCTGGGATGGGGGGGTTAGTTCATAACCCACATCCTCTGGGGTGGGGGGACAGTTAATAACCCTCACTCTCTGGGGTGGGGGACTGTTAATAACCCTCACTCTCTGGGGTGGGGGGGACAGTTAATAACCCACACTGTCTGGGGTGGGGGTGACAGTTAATAACCCACACCCTCTGGGGTGGGGGGGACAGTTAATAACCCACACCCTCTGGGGTGGGGGGACAGTTAATAACCCACACCCTCTGGGATGGGGGGACAGTTAATAACCCACACCCTCTGGGGTGGGGGGGACAGTTAATAACCCACACCCTCTGGGGTGGGGGGGACAGTTAATAACCCACACCCTCTGGGGTGGGGGGGACAGTTAATAACCCACACCCTCTGGGGTGGGGGGGACAGTTAATAACCCACACCCTCTGGGGTGGGGGGACAGTTAATAACTTCTTTGAAGATGTGACAAGCAAAGTGGATAATGGGGATCCTGTAAATGTACTATACCTGGACTTCCAGAAGGCCTTTGATAAGGTGACGCACAAAAGATTGATACGCAAGATAAATTCACACAGAGTTGGGGGTAGGTAATACATTAGCTTGGATAGAGGATTGGCTAATCAGCAGAAAGCAGAGAGTCAGGATAAATGGGTCTTTTTCTGGATGGCAAGCTATAACTAGTGGGGTGCCACAGGGTTCGGTCCTTGGGCCCCAACTACTTACAATCTATATTAATGACTTGGATTCAGGGATAGAAGGTAGAATAATTAAATTTGCAGATGACACCACAGTCGGTGGGAAGATAAGTTGTAATAAAGAAATAAGAAATTTACAAATGGATATGGACAGGTCAGGTGAATGGGCCAAAATCTGGCAGATGGAGTTTAATGTGGATAAGTGTGAGATTATCCATTTTGGTCAGAAGAATAAAAAGGCGACTTATTATTTAAATGGAGAGAAACTTCAGAATGCTTCAGTGCAGAGGGATCTGGGTGTCCTTGTGCATGAGTCGCTGAAAGCTAGTATGCAGGTACAGCAGGTAAAAAGGAAAGCAAATGGAATTTTGGCATTTATTGCTAAAGAAATGAAGTATAAAAATAGGGAAGTGTTTCATTTGTGCAAGGCATCGGTGAGACCTTACCTGGAGTACTGTGCACAGTTTTGGTCCCCTTACTTGAGGAAGGATGTAGTTGCACTGGAGGCGGTTCAGAGGAGGTTTACCAGATTGATTTCAGAGATGTGGGGCTTGTCTTATGAGGAGAGATTGAGCAGTTTAGGCCTATACTCACTAGAGTTTAGAAGGATGAGAGGAGATCTAATTGAAGTATATATGATGCTAAAAGGGATAGACAAAGTAGTCATGGAGCGGATGTTTCCCCTTGTGGGACATTCTAGAACGAGAGGCCGTAGGTTTAAGCTAAGTGGTGGTAAATTTAAATCAGAGATGAGGAGGAATTACTTTTACCAAAGGGTGGTGAATCTGTGGAATTCACTACCTCAGAGCGCAGTGGATGCTGGGACACTGAATAAATTTAAGAAGGAGATAGACAGATTTTTAATTAGTTAACGGGTTGAAAAGTTTCAGTGGGGGAGAGGGCGGGAAATTGGAGTTGAGGCCGAATTGAGATCAGCCATGATCGTATTGAATGGCGGGGCAGGCTCGAGGGGCTGAATGGCCTCCTCCTGCTCCTGGTTCTTATGTTATGCTCACATTCTCTGGGGGGGGGGATAGTTACTGAAGCACACCCTCTAAGTTGGGGGGGGGGGGGGTGTCATTTACTGATGCACACCCTCTGGCGGGTGACGGGGAGATAGTTACTGAAGCACACTCTCTTTGGGGGGGGGGGGTCATTTACTGACGCACGCCCTCTGGCGGGTGACAGAGGGGGGGACAGTTACTGACACACACCCTTTGTGGGGGGGATGGGGAGGGGTCTGGGAAGGGGACACTTATGGACGCACACCCTCTGGGGATGGGGGTTGGAAACGGGTGTGGACTCAGGGGTGGGGGGGGGTCAGAGACTGACCTACATCCCACTGGGTTGCCGTTGGTCAAGCCCAGCTCAATACAGAGACCGGGGGGACTTGGGTCACTCTCTCTCTCTGACTGGTCACTCGGTACCTGCTGGGAGCCCATTTTATCTCCCTCTCTCTCTCTCTCTCCCTCCCTCCTCCAGGTTGAACTGCTGGACATCATCATCAAGAATGCCGAGAAGATAACTAACCCCAAAGGGGAGGAGAAAGCCCTCTCCATGTACTGAGCGGAGCGATGGTTGAGGAGGGGGGGGGGCGGGTTTAGCGAGTGAGGGGGTGGGGGTGGAGTAACAGCGCCGAGGGGCATTAACACCTCTCAGCGCGCGACCGGACGGCGGGAGATTCACCGGGGGCTGGCGATACCGTGCTCTTATTCCAACCCCCTGGACCCACACGCTGTCTTTGTCAAAACCGGCGCCGCGTTTCGAGGGTGGTGTGACAATAAATTTATGTTTTGAATACGGAGCTGGGCAGCCGTCTCCTCGCCTCCCTCGTCTGCCGCTGCCTCTGGCTCACACGCTCGCGCCTTCGTGTCCCCCGACACCAGCGGCTCGCCCGCCCGCCTGACCCCCTCCCTGCCTCCCGCCGGGTAATCCACGGCTGACGCTCCCTGGCGCCTGCACTGGGGAGGGGGAGGGGCAGAGCGCCGAGCTGCCGGTGTGGGCTGTCTTTCAGATTGGAGGTCATGCCCAAGGGACCCCCCCCACCCCCGCCATAAAAGATTCCCGCGGCCGCTATCGGGAGAAGGACGGTTACCCGTTTGCTGGAACAGAGCTCGAGCGTTGCTGAGGAGAACGACGTCTTGCGGAAGGTTCCTGCCTTGCACTCACCAGGACAGCAGCAAAAGATCGGGGAGAGGGGTCGCAACAACGTTATACCGCGTGGGAAGAGAGCGCCGATCGGCTGGCAAGCGGGCCCATCTGATCGGCGCAGGCGTCGCCGTGGAGGATGCACCAGTCAATGGCGACCGACGGTTAACTGCCCAGCTGCGCCTGGAATTGAATTTAAACCCAGGCGGCTGGACTCCGATCAGTCAAGGGCATCGCCCTGAGGAATGAACCAGGGAATGGCTGTCACTTCTTTTGTCGAGCTGAAACGGGCGCAGCCTGCGCACGTCCGTGTCGTGTTTCGGCCTGTTCAGCTGAAACAGGCGCAAACGTGCGCACGTGTCCTGTTTCACACTTCCCCTGGACGAACGCGTTCCCTAAAAGAAAACGTGGCATAGGACCCCAAGGTCACTTCAAAGAGTCACTCAGCTGCAACCCTTAAGTGCATCGACGGGCAGAGGGATCTGGGTGTACAAGTCTACAGGTCACTGAAACTGGTAACGCAGGTGGATAAGGTAGTCAGGAAGGCATATGGCATGCTTGCCTTCATCGGCAGGTATTCCAGAGACCCCGGGGGTACTGGGTATAAAAGCTGGGAAGTCATGCTGCAGCTGTATAGAAACTTGGTTAGGCCACACTTGGAATATTGCATGCAATTCTGGTCACCACATTACCAGAAGGATATGGAGGCGTTGGAGAGGGTGCAGAGGAGGTTTACCAGGATGCTGCCTGGTCTGGAGGTTATTAGCTACGAGGAGAGGTTGGAGGAACTCGGATTGTTCTCACTAGATCGGCGAAGATCGAGGGGTGACTTGATAGAAGGTGACAAAATTATGAGTGGCATGGACAGAGTAGATAGTCAGAAGCTTTTTCCCACGCTGGAAGAGTCAATTAGTAGGGGACATAGATTTAAGGTGAGAGGAGAAAACTATAGAGGAGATGTGCGGGGCAAGTTTTTTACGCAGAGGGTAGTGAGTGTCTGGAATTCGCTGCCAGAGGAGGTGGTGGAAGCAGGTACGATAGTGGTGTTTAAGAGGCAGCTTGACAAATACGTGAATAGGATGGGAATAGAGGGATACGGACCCCAGAAGTGGAAAATGTTTTAGTTGACGGGCAATATGATCGGCGCAGGCTTGGAGGGCCGAAGGGCCTGTTCCTGTGCAGTACTTTTCTGTCGAAGGGTCATGAGGACTCGAAACGTCAACTCTTCTTCTCCGCCGATGCTGCCAGACCTGCTGAGTTTTTCCAGGTAATTCTGTTTTTGCAGTACTTTTCTTTGTTCGTTGTTGGGTGACCGGGACAAAGGCCGGGTCTTAAGGAGGGTCTTAAAAGAGGGAGGCGGAGAGGTTCAGGGAGGGGATTTCGGGACTTTAGGGCCCCAGACCAGCTGAAGGCACGGCCGCCAATGGCGGAGTGAAGCGAGAGAGGCTGTGCCGGAGGCCTGAGCGAGAGGGACGGAGCATTTGGGAACGGGTTGGGGGCTCGAGGGGGTCTCGGCCCTGGAGGGATCTGAAAACTAAGGGAGGGAGTTTCTAAACTCGGATTGGGAGCCCATGTAGGTCAGCGAGCGTCAGTGCGGGGGTTGGGGGGGGAGGTGATAGGGGGAACGGGACTTGCTGTGGACGGCTACAAGTTTAGGGAGGGTGGAATGCGGGGAGGCCAGCCGGGAGGGGTTGGAATAGTCAGGTCCGGAGGTGGCAAAAGGCTCGGACGAGGGCTTCAGCGGCCGACGAGCCGAGAATGGGGGTGAAGTCGGGCGACATCATGAAGGAAGGAAGAGGAGATCTGAGAGGTGGGGCTGTATCATGAACATGAGGCAGTGTCCATGGGAGGGTCCCGCCAGGGAACCAGTCCAACACCTCTGGCGCGAGGCCCTAACATTCGCGTGCATGTTTTGTGGCTGTCCACCATCTACAAGGCACAAGTCAGGAGTGGGATGGGACACTCCCCCCACTTGCCTGGATGAGTGCGGCTCCCACAACGCTCGAGAAGCTCGACACCATCCAGGACAAAGCAGCCCCCGCTCGATCGGCACCCCATCCACCAACATTCACTCCCTCCACCACCGACGCACAGTGGCAGCAGTGTGTGTACCATCTACAAGATGCACCGCAGCAACTCACCGAGGCTCCTTCGACAGCACCTTCCAAACCCACGACCGCTACTGTCTAGAAGGACGATGGCAGCAGACACACGGGGAACACCACCACCTGGAAGTTCCCCCTCCGAGCCGCACTCACCATCCCGGCTTGGGAATATATCGCCCGTTCCTTCACTGTCGCCGGGTCAAAATCCTGGGAAACTCCCTCCCTAACAGCGCGGTGGGTGTACCTACACCACAGGGGACTGCAGCGGCTCAAGAAAGGTGGATAGGCGCCAGATGAAGTTTAGTGCGGAGAAGCGTGAGGTGATGCAGTTCGGTAGGAACACACGGACTGACAATATAAAATAAGGGGTGAAATTCTGAAGGGGGTGCAGGAGCAGAGGGACCTGGGTGTACGTGCGCATAGATCATTGAAGGTGGCAGGACAGGTGGGGAGAGCAGTTGATAGAGCATGTAGTATCCTGGGCTTTATTAATAGAGGCACAGAGTACAAGAGCAGGAAGGTTATGCTGAATTTATATAAGACACAGGTTAGACCTCAGCTGGAATATTGTGTACACTTCTGGGCACCGCATTATAGGGAGGGATGTGAACACATTGGAGAGAGTGCAGAAGAGGTTTACAGGGATGGTTCCAGGGTTGCAAAACTTCAGTTACCAGGATAGATTGGGACTGTTCTCCTCGGAGGGATGGAGATTGAGAGGAGATTTGACAGAGACGTTCAAAATCAGGGAGGGGGCTGGACAGAGTCGACAGGGAGAAGCTGTTCCCGCTCGTAAAAGGATCGAGAACGAAGGGGCGGGGGGGGGGGGGCAGGGTAGAGATTTAAAGCGATTCGAAAAGGAAGCGAGCGCGATGTGAGAGAAAAAACCTTTCTCGCACGACAAAAGCGGTTGGGGGTCTGGAACGCGCTGCCAGGGAGTGCGGGGGAGGCAGGTTCCATCAGGGGAGTTCAAGAAGGCATCGGGTGATCATTTGAACAGAAGTGACAGGCTGGGGGGCGGTGGGGGGGGGGGGTTGGGGGGGAGGTAATAGGGCAGGGGGGTGATGGCTCCAGGTCACGGTGCTCGTTTGGAGAGCCGGGGTTGCAGACAGGACGGGCTGAACGGCCTCCTGCTGCTCCGTTACGATTCTGTGGTTCTGTAGCTGACCCGGCCGCCAAAGAACACTGCTCCTGCTCCCGCACCCACCACCCGCACCCCCCCCCACCCCCTCCTCTCCTCCGGGAGCTAATAAAAACAAAACTCTGACAGCGGTGGCATCAACTCTGGAACATCCCGGCACAGGGCACGGTCGAGATGCCAAGCACCCTCCCCCGCCCCCCTACCTCAGTTAACCAGCTGAGACACTGGCAACGGTGCAGTAACGTTGGCAAATTCCACAGAGGGTCAAAGATCACATAATTCAGCCTCCTGGGCTAATACCAAACAAATGGTTGGCAAACACTCGCCCAGAGGTCAGAGCGAAGGGGAAGTGAGAGCGTTCATTAGGACGGGGTGCGGAGGAGGGCGGGGGGGGGAAGAGAGCCGAGGGGGGTACAATTGAGGCTCGTAGAGTTACAAGGAGGCAAGACGGAGTGGACAGGAAAGACTTATTTCATGTAGCAGTGAGGTCGGCACCAAGGAACATGGATCTAACGAAATTGGTAGAAGGGTTGGAGGGGAGGTTTTTTTTCCATTGGAAAAATATACTTTATTCATAAAATATCTGAAAGAACATCGGAAGACATTTCAAAACGGCCAACACACGAAAGTGCAATCAGATTCAACTTTTACACATGGATCACGAGGGGCTTCAATACAATCAGTGGACAGTTCAACATGGCCATTACAGACAGACAGTGCAATGGCATTTAAGTTATCTACATGGATCATGTTGCACTCTGAGGTGCTTCAGTACAATTATGATACATGTAATATTCACTGCACACATTCCTTCTGAGTCACACAGCTCAAGGGGCCTATACAATTCCCAGCCCCTCGGTGCACTATGGCTGAAAGGTCTTGGACAGCGACCCTTCCCCCATTGGGCCTTTGCGGCGGCTGCCCCAAGCTTTAGTGCGTCCCTCAGCACGTAGTCCTGGATCTTGGAATGTGCCAGTCTGCAACACTCGGTTGGGGACAACTCTTTGCGCTGGAAGACCAACAAGTTTCTGGCAGACCAAAGAACTATCACCGAGTTGATGATCCTCCAGCTGCAGTTGATGTTTGTGTATGTGTGTGTGTGTCCCCCCTGGGAACAGCCCGTAGAGCACAGAGTCTCCCGTGTCACAGAACTGCTCGGGATGAACCTCGACAAAAAAACCACTCTCTCTCTCTCCAGACCTTCTCTGCAAAGGCACAATCCACAAGGAGGTGAACAACGGTCTCTTCCCCACCACAGCCACCTCGAGGGCAATGTGCCGAGGAGGTGAGACTCCTGGCGTGTAGGAAGGATCTGACAGGGAGGGCCTTTCTCACCACCAGCCAAGCTACGTCTTGGTGCTTGTTGGAAAGTTCTGACAATGAGGCATTCTGCCAAATGACTTTGTCAGTCTGCTCAGGGAACCATCCAACCGGGTCCACCCTCTCCTTTTCCCTCAGGGCCTTTAAGACGTTACGTGCCGACCACTGGCCGATGGACTTGTGGTCAAAAGTGTTTCTCTGCATAAATGTTTCCATGAGGGACAGGCGGTACGGCACGGCCCAACTACTTGGAGCGTTCTGCAGCAGCGTGGCCAGACCCATCCTTCACAACACCGAGGACAGGTAGAACCTCAGCACGTAGTGACACGTGGTGTTTGTGTACCGAGGGTCGACGCACAGCTTGATGCAGTCGCACACAAAGGTGGCCATCAGTATGAGGGCGATGTTGGGCACGTTCCCCCTCCCCCTTATCTAGATGCTTGTACATCGTGTCCCTGCGGACACGATCCATCTTCGAACTCCGGATAAAGCGAAAGATGGCTCGGTTGACCGCCATCGCCCAGGAGTTTGGAAAGGGCCAGGCCTGCGCCACGTACAGCAACAGCGAGAGTGCCTCACACCTGATGACCAGGTTCTTACCCACAATGGAGAAGGAGCGTCACTCCCGCATGCCCAGTTTTCTTTCCACCATAGCCACTCGCTCCTTCCAGCTTCTAGTGCAAGAGAGGGAAGTTGAATGATTCCTTTCATCCAGAGAGTGGCAGGGGTCTGGAACTCACTGCCTCACAGGCTGAAAGGGGCAGAAACCCACATCACATTTAAAAGATACTTGGATTTTTAAATTAATTGAGTTATTCCTTCACAAGATGTGGACATCCTTGGCCAGGCCAGACTTTATTGCCCCATCCCCAATTGCCCCTTGAGAAGGTGGTGGGTGAACTGCCCATCTTGAGCCGCTGCAGTCCCCTGTGGTGTAGGTACACCCACCGTGCTGTTAGGGAGGGAGCTCCCAGGATTTTGACCCAGCGACAGTGAAGGAACGGCCGATATATTCCCAAGTCGGGATGGCGAGTGCGGCTCGGAGGGGGAATTTCCGGGTGGTGGTGGTCCCCGTGTCGAAGGAGCCTCGGTGAGTTGCTGCAGTGCATCTTGTAGATGGTACACACACTGTTGTTACTGCGCGTCAGTGGTGGATGGGGTGCCGATCGAGTGCTTGGATATGTAACCCACAAGGTGATGAACCAAGATCTGGACTGGGGGGGGGGGGTCTTTGGACTGGAAAGTTCGTCCATGGACACGAATGACCGAATGGCCTCCATCTGAGCTCTATTATGTTATTCCCTTCAATGATTCTGTCTCTACGCCCAAGCTCTGAGCACCATTAATGACCAAACAAAGTCCTTGGCTGCAACCAATGGCCTCTTGTTGGCTTCACCCAGGTTCATGGTCTCCCAGTTGTCCCTTGGGAGGACTCGTGCCTTCTCTGGGCCCGAAGGGCCATTCTTGCCCCAACCGCGGCTCATTGGTTAGCTGGCTCCTATCCATCCCGCCCCCGCCCCCCCCCGCCCCCCGCCCCCCGCCCCAGCACCATTATTACGTCACTCGAGTGACAGAACCACCCGACCAATCGCCGGCCCTTTCTCCTATTTGACGTGGAGGCCAGCCAATCGACGGGAAAAGCCGTGTCAGCCTTCGGCCAATCGCCAACCGGGGAAATAGAAGAGGGGTGGGGGCCCAAACGATGTACGGAGCCGTGAGCCAGTCGACGAGGAGGACAGAAGGGGGCGGCCTTCCGCCCAACCCCGATTGACACTGGGGGATCAAAGGTCAGATGGGGTAAAATGGCTGCTTTCCCCGGCTCCGGATCCTAGGCGGCCATTTTGACGGCGCCGACCATTCCAGACTATCGATCGTCCGGACGACAAAGCGGGCGTCCGGCTTTGAATTTGCAAAGCAAAGAAAAGTAAGTGAAGGAATAAATGCCCGTCGAGGTGCGTCTGCCGCTCGCACGCGACCTTAGCGGGCAGCCCTTCCCTTGCTCGGCTCCCGCCGCCGCCACTCTTGGTCTCTCCCCTCGCTTATCCCTTCGCAGCTCCCCTCTTGCCCTTCCGCCATTGATTGGCAGCGGCGGCAACCAGTCGGTGCGCGGGACGCACTTCGGAGCCAATGGGCGAGCGCAACGTGTTACAGCTCGACCAATCCGACCGCAGGAGGGCTGGGGCATCCGGCTGGCGGGCGCCGGGCGGTTGGCGTGCACGCGCGAAACTGGGTTCGGCACCAATCGGCGATCAGCCGGCGTCCGAGGCTCATCCAATCAGGCAGCAGGGGGCGGCTGGATTGACAGCTGGGCAACCAATCCCCGATGGGCCTGCCGAGAGGACGCAACAGCACCCCCCAACCTCCCCTCGCTGCCTCGTCAGTCACTCGCGCGAGGGCCGATCCAACCGCTCCGACTGACAGGTCTCCGCAGCCAATGGGCAATGGCGACATGACACAGCTGGACCAATCAGCACTGTGGCCTCGAAGGGGCGGGATTTGAGGGTGGAATTGATTGGGGAGTAAGAGGTGGGCGGGACTTCGCGAGTTTGAACCAATCGATGGCAGGACCCACCCCCTCACCCTGACCGACGGCGAAGCTGTCCAATCAGACGCCGGGGAGGGTTTAGATGGACAGCGGGTGAACCAATCAATGAGCTGAACTCCCTCCACCGAACCCAATGGGTGGAGAGGTGGATGCAGGAAGCCCCAGTGGCAAAAGTTAAAGGGGGCTTTTCATAGGTGGGAAATGCCCCCTCCCTCCATTTATTACTGGGTGGGGTCCAGGGGAGGCAACCGGTGGTGACCCCACCAGGTGATCCTCCTCCACCCATTGGCACTTGGAGTTTCTGGAGGAGATCACCATTTCTGGAAGTTTCTGGAAAATAACTGAATGGCGGAGCAGAGTCAAGGGGCTGAATGGCCTCCTCCTGTTCCCTGTGTAACAGGCCTCGAGGGGCTGAATGGCCTCCTCCTGTTCCCTGTGTAACAGGCCTCGAGGGGCTGAATGGCCTCCTCCTGTTCCCTGTGTAACAGGCCTCGAGGGGCTGAATGGCCTCCTCCTGTTCTTGTGTAACAGGCTCGAGTGGCTGAATGGCCTCCTCCTGTTCCCTGTGTAACAGGCTTGAGGAGGGCTGAGCGGCCTCCTCCTGTTCCTGTGTAACAGGCTCGAGTGGCTGAATGGCCTCCTCCTGTTCCTGTGTAACAGGCTCGAGAGGGCTGAATGGCCTCCTCCTATTCCCTGTGTAACAGGCCTCGAGGGGCTGAATAGCCTCCTCCTGTTCCCTGTGTAACAGACACGAGGGGGCTGAATGGCCTCCTCCTATTCCCTGTGTAACAGGCCTCGAGGGGCTGAATAGCCTCCTCCTGTTCCTGTGTAACAGACACGAGGGGGCTGAATGGCCTCCTCCTGTTCCTGTGTAACAGGCTCGAGGGGGCTGAATGGCCTCCTCCTGTTCCTGTGTAACAGGCTCGAGGGGGCTGAATGGCCTCCTCCTGTTCCTGAGTAACAGGCTCGAGGGGGCTGAATGGCCTCCTCCTGTTTCTGTGTAACAGGCTTGAGGGGGCTGAATGGACTCCTCCTGTTCCTGTGTTAACAGGCTCGAGAGGGGCTGAATGGCCTCCTCCTGTTCCTGTGTTAACAGGCTCGAGAGGGGCTGAATGGCCTCCTCCTGTTCCTGTGTTAACAGGCTTGAGGGGGCTGAATGGACTCCTCCTGTTCCTGTGTTAACAGGCTCGAGAGGGGCTGAATGGACTCCTCCTGTTCCTGTGTAACAGGCTTGAGGGGGCTGAAATGTCTCCTCCTGATGAAAACAAAAAACTGCGGATGCTGGAAATCCAAAACAAAAACAGAATTACCTGGAAAATCTCAGCAGGTCTGGCAGCATTGGCGGAGAAGAGCAAAGTTGACGTTTCGAGTCCTCATGACCCTTCAACAGAACTAAGTACAAATAGGAAAGGGGTGAAATATAAACTGAGTGTCAACTCGCAGACACTTCCTCCTACCTCTCCCTGGACCATGACCCCACCACTGAACATCAAGCCATTGTATCCAGGACTGCCACTGACTGCATCTCCTCTGGAGATCTTCCTCCCACAGCTTCCAACCTGATAGTCGCCCAACCTCGGACGGCCTGCTTCTACCTCCTACCCAAAATCCACAAACAGGACTGTCCCGGTAGACCGATCGTGTCAGCCTGTTCCTGCCCCACGAAACTCATTTCTCGTTATCTTGACACCCTTCTCTCTCCCCTTGTCCAGTCCCTTCCCACCTACATCCGTGATTCCTCTGACACCTTACGTCACATCAACAATTTCCAGTTCCCTGGCCCCAACCGCCTCCTCTTCACCATGGACGTCCAATTCCTCTACACCTCCATCCCCCACCAGGATGGTCTGAGGGCCCTTAGCTTCTTCCTCGAACAGAGGCCCGAACAATCCCCATCCACCACTACTCTCCTCCGTCTGGCTGAACTTGTTCTCACGTTGAACAATTTCTCCTTCAACTCCTCTCACTTTCTCCAAATAAAAGGTGTGGCTATGGGTACCCGCATGGGCCCCAGCTATGCCTGTCTCTTTATGGGATATGTGGAACATTCCTTGTTCCAGTCCTACTCCGGCCCCCTTCCACAACTCTTTCTCCGGTACATCGATGATTACTTCGGTGCCGCTTCATGCTCTCGTCGGGACTTGGAAAAATTTATTAATTTTGCTTCCAATCTCCACCCCTCCATCATTTTCACGTGGTCCATTTCTGACACTTCCCTTCCCTTCCTTGACCTCTCTGTCTCAATTTCTGGTGATAGACTGTCCACCAATATCCATTACAAGCCTACCGACTCCCACAGCTACCTCGACTACAGCTCCTCACACCCTGCTTCCTGTAAGGACTCCATCCCATTCTCTCAGTTCCTTCGCCTCCGTCGCATCTGTTCTGATGATGCTACCTTCAAAAACAGTTCCTCTGACATGTCCTCCTTCTTCCTTAACCGAGGTTTTCCACCCATAGTGGTTGACAGGGCCCTCAACCGTGTCCGGCCCATCTCCCGCGCATCCACCCTCATGCCTTCTCCTCCCTCCCAGAAACATGATAGGGTCCTCCTTGTCCTCACTTATCACCCCACCAGCCTCCGCATTCAAAGGATCATCCTCCGCTATTTCCGCCAACTCCAGCATGATGCCACCACCAAACACATCTTCCCTTCAACGCCCTCTCGGCATTCCGTAGGGATTGTTCCCTCTGGGACACCCTGGTCCACTCCTCCATCACCCCCTAATCCTCAACCCCTACCTATGGCACCTCCCCATGCCCACGCAAAATATGCAACATCTGCCCCTTCACTTCCTCTCTCCTCACCGTCCAAGGGCCCAAACATTCCTTTCAAGTGAAGCAGCATTTCACTTGCATTTCCCCCAACTTAGTCGACTGCATTCGTTGCTCCCAATGTGGTCTCCTCTACATTGGAGAGACCAAACGTAAACTGGGTGACCGCTTTGCAGAACACCTGCGGTCTGTCCGCAAGAATGACCCAGACCTCCCTGTCGCTTGCCATTTTAACACTCCACCCTGCTCTCTTGCCCACATGTCTGTCCTTGGCTTGCTGCATTGTTCCAGTGAAGCCCAACGCAAACTGGAGGAACAACACCTCATCTTCCGATTAGGCACTTTACAGCCTTCCAGACTGAATATTGAATTCAACAACTTTAGGTCTTGAGCTCCCACCTCCATCCCCAACCCCTTTCTGTTTCTTCCCCCTTCCTTTTGTTTTTTTTCCAATAATTTATATAGATTTTTCTTTTCCCACCTATTTCCATTATTTTTAAATCTTTTATGCCCCCCACCCCCACTAGAGCTGTACCTTGAGTGCCCTACCATCCATTCTTAATTAGCACATTCGTTTAGATATATATCACCACCTTCAACACCTCTTTGTTCTTTTGTCCGTGACATCTTTTGATGATCTGCTCCTATCACTGCTTGCTTGTCCCTACAACCACACCACCCCCCCCTCCACTTCTCTCCCCCCCCCACCTTAAACCAGCTTATTAGCTTATATTTCACCCCTCTCCTTGTAAAGAAAAATCAGTTCTGTTGAAGGGTCATGAGGACTCGAAACGTCAACTCTGTTCTTCTCCGCCGATGCTGCCGGACCTGCTGAGTTTTTCCAGGTAATTCTGTTTTTGTTTTGGATTTCCAGCATCCGCAGTTTTTTGTTTTTATTTATGAAATATAGGCTGGTTTAAGGGGGAGGCGGGGAAGAAGGTGGGGGGTGTTGTTGGGACAAGCCAGCAGTGATAGGAGCAGATAACCAAAAGATGTCACAGATAAAAGAACAAAGAGGTGTTGAAGGTGGTGATATTATCTAAAGGAATGTGTTAATTAAGAGTAGAAGACAGGAGAGATAAGGTACAGATAGCTCTAGTCAGGGTGGGGGTACACTGAAAGGTAGAAATAAACAATGGGTGGAAAAACATTTAAAATAATGGAAATACGTGGCAAAAGGAAAATCTATATAAATTATTGGAAAAAACAAAAGGGAGGGGGTAGAAACAGAAAGGGGGTGGGGATGGAGGAGGGAGTTCAAGATCTAAAGTTGTTGATTCAATATTCAGTCCAGAAGGCTGTAAAGTGCCTAGTTGGAAGATGAGGTGTTGTTCCTCCAGTTTGCGTTGGGCTTCACTGGAACAATGCAGCAAGCCAAGGACAGACATGTGGGCAAGAGAGCAGGGTGGAGTGTTAAAATGGCAAGCGACAGGGAGGTTTGGGTCATTCTTGCGGACAGACCGCAGGTGTTCTGCAAAGCGGACGCCCAGTCTGCGTTTGGTCTCTCCGATGTAGAGGAGACCACATTGGGAGCAACGAATGCAGTAGACTAAGTTGGGGGAAATGCAAGTGAAATGCTGCTTCACTTGAAAGGAGTGTTTGGGCCCTTGGACGGTGAGGAGAGAGGAAGTGAAGGGGCAGGTGTTGCATATTTTGCGTTTGCATGGGGAGGTGCCATAGGTGGGGGTTGAGGAGTAGGGGGTGATGGAGGACTGGACCAGAGTGTTATATTTCACCCCTTTCCTATTTCTACTTAGTTCTGTTGAAGGGTCATGAGGATTCGAAACGTCAACTTTGCTCTTCCCCGGCCTCTTCCTGATCCTGTGTAACAGGCTCGAGAGGGGCTGAATGGCCTCCTGTTCCTGTGTAACAGGCTCAAGAGGGGCTGAATGGCCTCCTCCTGTTCCTGTGTTAACAGGCTCGAGAGGGGCTGAATGGCCTCCTCCTGTTCCTGTGTTAACAGGCTCGAGAGGGGCTGAATGGCCTCCTCCTGTTCCTGTGTAACAGGCTCGAGAGGGGCTGAATGGCCTCCTGTTCCTGTGTAACAGGCTCAAGAGGGGCTGAATGGCCTCCTCCTGTTCCTGTGTTAACAGGCTCGAGAGGGGCTGAATGGCCTCCTCCTGTTCCTGTGTAGCAGGCTCGAGAGGGGCTGAATGACTCTTAGACTCATAGACGTCTACAGCACAGAAGGAGGCCATTCGGCCCCTCGTGTCCACGCCGGTCAACATAGATCAATGGATCTACGGCATTCCACTAAGTGAGACTCACTGTATGTGAGATCATCCTGAACTGCTCGTTATTACTCTGAGTTAGGTCTAATATTAAATTCCATTCATCTTTGCCAATGAGAAATGATCTTTGCAAGGGAAGTGATTTTATTGGCTGCAGCATCTGACACTATTTTCCATTGAAATTGGAAATAGAGTTGGGCAATTTTGTAAACGTTAAGTTTCTCTGCTAATCCCATTTTCCAGCACTCGGCCCATAGTTCAAGCAAGTGAATATCTAAATACTTCTTAAACATTACGAGAGTTTCTGACTCAACCACCCTTTCAGGCAGTGAGTTCCAGACTCCCATCACCCTTTGGGTGAAAACATTTCTCCTCTATCTCCTCTTAGCCTTCTACCTCTTAGATTAAATCTATGCCCAATGGTTATTGACCCCTCTACTAATGGAAAAAGTGCCTCCCCATCTATCCTATCTATGCCCCTCATAATCTTATACACCTCTATCAGGTCCCCTCTCAATCTTCGCTGCTTCAAGGAAAACAACCCCAGCCTATCCAATCTTTCCTCATAGCTCCGACCCTCCAGCCCTGGCAACATCCTGGTAAATCTCCCCAGCACCCTCTCCAGTGCAACCCCATCCTTCCTATAGTGTGGTGACCAGAACTGCACACAGTATTCCAGCTGTGGCCTAACCGGCGTTTTATACAATTCCACGTAACTTCCCTGCTCTTGCCTTTATTAACCGAGGCCTGGAGTACAAGTATCCCATATGCCTTCTTAACCACCTTATCTACCTGCCCTGCTACTTTCAGGGATCTGTGGATTTGCACACCAAGGTCCCTCTGATCTTCAGTACTTTCCAGGGTCCGACCATTCATGGTGTAACCCCTTGCTTTGTTAGCCCTCCCCAAGTGCATTACCTCACACTTTTCCGGGTTGAATTCCATTTGCCACTGCTCTGTTCACCTGACCAGCCCATTGATGTCCTCCTGCAGTTTACGGCTACCCTCCTCACTATTTACCACCTTATCAATTTTCCTGTCATCCGCAAACTTCTTGATCACACCCTCTACATTTAAGCCCAAATCATTTATGTACACCACAAACAGCAAGGGCCCCAGCACCGAGCCCTGCGGAACCCCACTGGAAACAGGCTTCCAGTCACAGAAACACCCCTCTACCGTCACCCTCAGCTTCCTGCCTCTCAGCCAATTGTGGATCCAACGTGCCACTTTGCCTTGGATCCCGTAGGTTCTCACTTTCTTGACCAGTCTGCCTTGAGGGACCTTATCAAAAGCCTTGCTGAAGTCCATGTAGACCATGTCAAATGCATTACCCTCATCAACACTCCTGGTTACCTCCTCAAAAAATCCGGTCAAATTTGTCAAACATGACCTTCCCTTAACAAATCCATGCTGACTATCCCTGATTAACCCGGGCCTCTCCAAGTGCAGATATATTCTGTCCCTCACAATTCTTTCCCACCAACAAGGTTAGACTGACTGGCCTGTAATTTCCTGCTCTATCCCTTCTTCTCTTTTTAAATAATGGGGTAATGTTAGCAGTCCTCCAGTCCTCTGACACCTCCCCTGTGGCCAGAGAGGATTTGAAAATTACTGCCAGGGCCCCTGATATCTCTTTACTTACCTCCCTCAACAGCCTGAGATACATCTCATCCCGGCCTGCAGATTTATCCACTTTCCTCCTCCATCCATTGGCACCTGGAGTTTCTGGAGGAGATCACAGTTTCTGGAAGCTTCTGGAAAATAATTAAATTGTGGAGCAGAGTCCACGGGCTGAGTGGCCTCTTCCTGTTCCTGTGTAACAGGCTCAAGAGGGGCTGAATGGCCTCCTCCTGTTCCTGTGTCACCAGTTCACGAAGGGGCTGAATGGCCTCCTCTTGTTCTTGTGTAACCAGTTCACGAAGGGGCTGAATGGCCTCCTCCTGTTCGCTGTGTAACCAATTCGCAAAGGGGCTGAATGGCCTCCTCTTGTTCCTCTGTCACCAGTTCACGAAGGGGCAGAATGGCCTCCTCTTGTTCCTCTGTCACCAGTTCACGAAGGGGCTGAATGGCCTCCTCTTGTTCCTGTGTAACCAGTTCGCGAAGGGGCTGAATGGCCTCCTCCTGTTCCCTGTGTAACCAGTTCATGAAGGGGCTGAATGGCCTCCTCCTGTTCCTGTGTAACCAGTTCACAAAGGGGCTGAATGGCCTCCTCTTGTTCCTGTGTCACCAGTTCATGAAGGGGCTGAATGGCCTCCTACTGTTCCTGTGTCACCAGTTCACGAAGGGGCTGAATGGCCTCCTCCTGTTCCCCGTGTCACCAGTTCACGAAGGGGCTGAATGGCCTCCTCCTCCTCCTGTGTAACGAGTTCGCGAAGGGGCTGAATGGCCTCCTACTGTTCCCCGTGTCACAGGCTCGAACGGCTTCTTCCTCTTTTCGAGTCCTGAGAAGTCACCCGGACACTCAAAAGAAGTGGGGAAAACCCGTGGGTGTCCTGCGGCGCTGGGACTTCCTAGAATTCCTTGCTGGCTGCAGCCGGTGGAAATTTCTGGAAAATAAGGGAACGGCGGAGTTGGCGGGTCCACCGACTGAAAATATCGCCGATGGGTCCAGACTTCGCCAAGATATAAAATGGCGTCTCGTTTTTAAACAGGAATTGTGAAAAAGGCAGATCTGTAACACGTTTGATCCGAGGATATTTGTCCAGTGCTAATCGCTCATTTATTATCTGTGTACAACAGGTACTTGTAGTAACAATAAGTAATGGGAGGGGGGCACATTAAGCCAGGTTTTAAAATGCATGGTGACTGTGAAAGGTGATGCTATCGTTACTTCCCTCCCGCTCCACATAATGGCCAAGTTCTGTGCCATGCACTTAATATTCTGTTATTCGGTCACAGGGGTGTGGGCTTCCCTGGCTGGGCTCTGCGTTTGTTGCCCATCCCTAATTGCCCCCTCGAGAAGGTGATGGTGGGTGAGCCGCCTTCTTGAGCCGCTGCGTCCCCTGTGGTGTAGGTACACCCACCGTGCTGTTAGGGAGGGAGTTCCCAGGATTTTGACCCGGTGACAGTGAAGGAACGGCCGATATATTTCCAAGTGGGGATGGCGAGTGCGGCTCGGAGGGGAACTTCCAGGTGGGGGTGTTCCCCGTGTGTCTGCTGCCCTCGTCCTTCTAGACGGTAGCGGTGGTGGGTTTGGAAGGTGCTGTCGAAGGAGCCTCGGTGAGTTGCTGCAGTGCATCTTGTAGATGGTACACACACTGCTGCTACTGTGCGTCGGTGGCGGAGGGAGTGAATGTTTGTGGATGGGGTGCCGATCGAGCGGGGGCTGCTTTGTCCCAGACGGTGTCGAGCTTCTCGAGTGTTGTGGGAGCCGCACTCATCCGGGGACGTGGGCTGATCCCAGTTGGTTCTGTTTGTGTGAATGTGTTTGTGTCCATGCATCGATCTCCAAGTATGTGTGTCTGTGTGCTGTCTTTAAGACTGTGAAAGTGTTCAGCAGGGCTGACGTAGGGAAAAAGTTTGCACTTGAGGGAGAGATCGGAACACCAGTATAAGATAGTCACTGATAAATCCAATTGGGAATTTTTGAGAAACTTCTTCATCCAGTGAGAACGTGGGACTCACTTTCACAGGGAGTGGCTGAGGTGAATGGAGTAAAACGTAATAACGAGGGAGAAAATAAACTCTGAGGGTAAACTGGCAAGTAATATGAAAGCGGACAGTAATTGGTTCAAGGGGCAATTAGGCTGGCCAGCATTGCGCACACTTCATGAAAGAATAAAGAAAACGAATCACTGTATTCTCTATTTTAAGTAATAAGGTCAAGGAAGCCATTTTAAACTCTGAAATAGCTGCAGAGATAGTGGACGAACCGGTAGCAATCTTCCAAGAGTCCTTAGATTCTGGAAAAGCCCCAGAGGATTGGAAAACTGCCAATGTAACACCCTTATTCAAAAAGGGAGGTGGACAAAAAAAAC